>OMLI01072198.1:2032-22738 GCA_900302605.1 Rondeletia loricata | reverse complement strand
AGCGCATCCTGTCCCACAGTCCGTACAGTGGGAAACGCGGTCGGTTGGGGAAAAAAGAAAGTCGCTTGTGTTTTGTAGGCTAGACCAGACTGTCGTTATCAAAGTGCTCGAATAAATTAGTTAACCACCATCACAGAGATATTGCGTCGCCTGCGAGATCAGCTGTTTGTTGTAGAGTCACCGTTTGAGACAAGTTCCTGTTCGTAATTGCCTCTTGGCAGTCTTGACTAAACTCAGCGAAAAGTGTTGTATCTTAGCACTTTCTGTCGTCGAAGCTCATCCTCGTTTCTAGTGTCTTCCGTGGTAACAGTCAGTGTAACGTGTAGTCAGTATGACAGACGTGGCCACCAGCTCGGACAAGACTCCGTCCTTCGAGAAGACCTGGGGAAGCTCCACCAGCAGCGGCTACTGCAGCGACGAGGGCTCGGACTCCGAGTTTGAGCAGTACTTCACTGCCCGGACTTCGTTCATTCACAAACCCCGGAAAGAGAAGCAGGTGAGAAGGAGGAATTGATAACGCAGGCAGTTAAGTTGCAATCTCACGTTCCCCTAACGCACAGCGTGGCACGTGACGAGTGTTCAGACCGCTGTGTGATCCTTTTAAACGAAGGTTCACTCGCGTGTTACTTCACCTTTCTGGTCCTATTCGGAGCTGACCATGTTAACCTGTCTGTTTTTTTGGTTCAATCGTGTAATACTTGATTAATGCCTGTAGGGAAATCCCCCACTCCACCCCTAAACATAGGGGTCAGAGGTCAGGGTGAGTTACAGAGCAACACCCTTGGAGCCTTTGATCATGACGCTTGAGTTGTGGGTGAACTTCATGAAAGACATGACATGTATGCTACCTCAACTTCAACACTTTGCATTCATCGGCAGTGTAAAGCAAATGTATATCATATTGCATTGTAACACACACACACACACCGAGCAGGTGCTGAGAACAACCCACACGTTCATGTTTAGTTACACACACTAGCTACTCAGGTTTCCAAACACACCATTCATTCACTGTCTTTCATTCAGTCATTGTACTTATTTCTCACTCTCAGACATTTAAGGTTGGGCAGAATGACTCATGGAGTGTTTTGGATTTGGACATTATGTAGGAGATTCTTTTTGAGTGTCATGTTCCTGTTGTTACCCAGCCACTCCATTTTTATTGAGCAACAGATGTTATTTCCTGTAAAGATCATTGTGATGCTTATTGTTTTGTCTCTGTGCTGAAACCATTGTCTATTTTACATAGGCATACTCAACACAGTCTTTTTGACATCACACTACTTGTGTGGACATGCAGAGAACATGCAGTTGGTGCATGTTTTAAGATACTACTTCCATAATGGAAAGCACAACTTGGCTCTCATGTGATGACTTATTGACTAGTTAACAGCTGCACATTAACTCTGCAGCCCTTCAATCTTCCTGGATCATTACTATTGATCTTGTACAGCTTGTCATCGATTTGTGTGCTACCCAGCTAAATTAACGCTCGCAACTGTGGCTGGTTTGTTTTTCATTAGACAATCCAGTGTTCATTTTGAAGTGATTGGGAGTCTGGATAGTGTTTGAAAGGAATATGCCATAAGCATTTTCAAAAAATGTCCTTTATGCAAAAACATTTGTTCAATAAAATGGAGGCATCTGTATAAGTGTCAATGCTGATGTTAGCAACATCCAGAGGAATTTGTGGATATTGATCCAAGCATTTTACTCATCAGGAAAACACACCCCTCCTCCTATCCTGTTTACTGAACTGAGCAACCAAGGGCTAATTGATACATAGTAAGGAAAATAAACTTGTGCTGCCAGAGTTTTGTTGTACAATGACATTTTCTTTTCATACAGGAAGTAACGATTAACGATTAGACACAGGAAGAGCCTTATTGAGGTTGCCGTGTCAACTAGTGTGAGCGTAACCGTCTTGCAGATGCTAGAGGCCAAATGTGCATGATTGAAAGATGGCTGGGAGTGTGTGGGTGATGAGGCAGCTGACTTCACAGGATATGACTGTAAAACAGAGGACGGCATTGTCTCTCCCACTTGGTAAAGAAGGGGGGGAAGCCAGAAAGCGGAGGCTATTTTTACATGAATACTGAGTTAAGGAATGCAGTGCAAAGCCGTTGCTCACAGATATGGCAAACAGCTGCAAGTTCCACATAGCTACACCCCCATGCAGTGTAGGAGGAGTTGAAGAACAGGAAGAGGGTAGAGCTGACATCATCGTATTCGCCTTTGCTACGTTGACAGGAAGTTTGGAGTCTGATGCAACTGGTGCTAAGTAACTCTGTGAAAGAAACAGTGAAGCTTAACACAAAGTCCCTATGATTCCTAAATACTGTATTTGTAAATTTTATAAATCTCTTCTTAACAACAGTAAGCAGTCCTGTTAGAATAAGAAGTTATTACATTCTATTTGAATCAAGCTTTGATTACACTATTGTTGCTAACACACAAAAGGTTCACATCTCCTTGTAATTTATTGTTTGAATTTAAAGTTTGTTTACTCTGTGTGTCAAGTAAATTTTGTGACCCTGGGTCCATGCAATCAAAACACATTCTATAATTTAAAATAATACCTCTACTGGATAGAATTATTAGATTAATTCCTGAAAAGCTTATTTGTGGCATGCTATAAAGAGATTAATTTCCCACGTGGAAGCCTGACCTGTCTAAATTAATTTGATGGACATCTCAGCCACGCTTATTAGGTTATCTCTGAGGTCTTGTTAATTATTTTACTCTGTAATCTATATGGAGAGGCGTTTTCTAGGAACTAATAAACTACAGTATGCTATAAATTTACTGTACACAGTTCAGTGAAGGCTCAATGCTGACACCTGGTGGCAGAACACTGTAACTGTTCCACTGTCCTCCCTAGGATGAACAAATTGAATGGGGGAAGCAGGAGTTGACAACTGCAGAGATTCAGCAGAAGGTGAAGGAGTACAATGCTCAAATCAACAGCAATCTGTTCATGAACATGGTGAGTACTGATAATTTGCACCTACCCTATGCATTTTAATGTAAGAATTTTCTTCATTCAGTGCAATGCTATTATTCTCAACAGAGCAAAGATGGTTCCTACACTGGGTTCATAAAGGTACAGTTCAAGCTGGTACGGCCTGTGTCAGTTCCACCACCAAAGAAAGGCACTGCAGGACACGATGCTGGAGGGAAGAAGGCTGGTGGGGTGAAGCGTCGCACCTCCTTCTACCTGCCTAAGGATGCATCCAAACATCTGCACATAAGATCCCGTACTTCTGCTCGTGAGGTCATTGAGGCATTGTTGAAGAAGTTTACTGTGGTGGACAATCCTGGCAAGTTCGCTCTGTTCGAGCGCAGCGAGCGTCATGACCAAGGTAAAGCTCCCTTTAAATTAAGGTCACTTAAGCCCTGCCATGAACAAAGATTATTTTTTCACTTTTTTGATTCATAATTTGTTCACAGTGCTCTAAACTGAGTCTTTTATGTCTCCATCTCCCTCAGTTTATCTTCGTAAGCTATCTGATGATGAGCGTCCGCTCCCCCTGCGTCTGTGTGCTGGGCCCAATGACAAAGTCCTCAGTTTCGTGCTGAAGGAGAATGAAACCGGAGAGGTCAATGTGAGTGTAACATGAATAATGGTGGAATGGGTGGAAGATCCAGAACACATCTTGGATCATACACAGATGGTTCGTTTATTTACTCTGCATACACTAATACACAATATTTCTCTCTTCACCACCTGCAGTGGCATGCGTTCTCTATGCCCGAGCTGAAGAACTTCGTGCTCATCCTGCAGCGTGAAGAGGAGGAGCATGTCAAGCAGATAGTGCAGCGCTATGCTCTGGCCCGCACTAAGATGCAGGAGGCTTTGGCTGGCTCTACCCCTGGCTGAGATGACTCTGCCGTCGGGGGTTAACATGCACCTCTTGACTGGAAAATCATCTGAAGATGACCAGTCATCATTGCATCCAAAGATCCCAGAGAACACAACTCAACACCTCTATGGTGAACGAGAGAATGAGAGGGCGCAAGACAGTGAGAGAGAGCTAGCGCGAATGTGCGTGTGAAATGGTGAGCGAGATGAGAAGTGCCGTACACCTGGAGAGTCTGATGTGCCTGAGAGAATGAGAGTTGATAGCATACAAGACTGGGGCTGATTAGACATTGGTTTTATCCAGGAATGTCTTTCATTATTGGGTACCATTTGACTATCCTATGTACCTCAGCTATGTCACTGTAACTTCAAAGAGGATGTCGGTGATGGTTTTGCCATTTTAAGCTATTAAAAATCCCTGTGTCAATTATAGACTTGTTGATACAGTGCTGTAATCAAGCACTATAGTGTAGTTAAGCAGTTAATTAAATCTATTTTGCTGACAATTCAGACTAATTGCAGGAGGCAGCCATGGCATGACCGATGACTGACTGTCAGTTTAGAGAAAGTCAAGCAGTTCCTAGAACAACCAACCATGCAAACCATGCTTTGTACCTCACAAATTGATGTTTCACAGGCTGTTATCCTGTTGGAAAGTTAAATACATGTTTGTTGCTGAAAGGTATTTGGATTTTCATTTGACCCAGGCTCAAAGTCTGCTAGTTCCTTTCTACGCACCTGCATATGGGTGCAACTCTTCTTCTTTTTTTGCTGTCCCTTTGTGAGTATGACTGATGTATGGGCATTTGTATGGAATTATGAATGTCAAAGAGAGCAATGTCAAGGTCACTTTGGTTGACTGTGAAATCTTCAATGAAACTTGTTAAAATATGCTTAACTGGAAGCAGATAGTCATCCCCCATATGTGTGTTCTGTATTGTGTTTTTCTGTCCTTTACACAATGATTCTGTCCTGTTATTCAGTTCACTTGTCTTTGAATTTATCTCTTTGCACAAGATTACTTTTGTTAACTTTTTACATTTTGTGACAAATGTGCACTGCGTTCATTAAAATTTTCCTCAACTTAAACATCAAGAGTTTTTGTATAATGTCATAAATTAATGTGTGTGAAAAGCTCTTCTGGGATTGGGTGTCAAGTGTAAATACTTTACCAAATCTAGCAGCAATGGTATAATATTCCGTTTTAACATTGAATCACTCGAGCCAATTCAACTTCTTTTAACTAGCCACGATTTCAATCAACATACGTATAATTTGATGTCGACTGCTCATCGAGGATGTGAACCGCCGGTAAAAGCCAAGAAGAAGACTAAAGAATCTAATGTTGTAGCTAGTATCTAGCACCTGTCTGCCCAGCAGCAGCTGTCAGTTAAATATCTTCCCTCAAAGTCAGCTGACCAATCATCATCGCTGGGATCAAAACGCCGTGGCCAGCTAACACAATGTATTTTGAGGCTGGATAGCTGAGAATTGAAGTGTTAACAGCACGTGAGAAGATACATCTTGGCGAGAAGACCATTTCGGGAGCGGAAGTACTGTTTCTGTAGTTGGAAGACAACAATGATCATGTATGTGTTTTACATGTGACAGACCTTTCTGGTTTATCTAGCTAGCAGTAGCCGTCTAGCTAACGTTAACCTGTCTCAGTACCAGAAGCTAACACGCTAGCTAACCTAGTTGTGTAGTGTAGGTACCGTTAGCTAGCGAATAATTACCGTCAGCGAGATTGACAGGATACTTACGACCGCTAGTAATAAACATAGATGGTATATATTAGCTTTAAAACAATGGCTCTGTTTTTGAGTAATGTTGGCAAGGTAGCTAACGTTACGATGAACAAGCTTGTTTGCACTGTTAAGGTAAACCACTGAGGAGCAGCTCGGTGTCGAATGGCCCAGCGGGTTAGCTTCCTGTAAAGCTAACTTAGTGTTAGTAACATTAACCTGGCCACCTTGACATGGCAACGTCAGGTTAGCGAATTAATTTAATGACAGACGTTTAATGTAACGTTAAGCTTGAAAAGCTTGACGTTAGCTACTTCACAGCTCTTGTTTTTGTCATTTAAGCGTGTGTATGGTTGGATCTATTCCCCATACAGGTTTGTTGGATGGAGACAGTTGGGATGCATTGGGTAGTTTCCCCCTTTGAAAGGATAAAAGTGCTGTTCCTCAGATGGACTACCTGCATGTTAGGCTGTAATGTCAAACACGTTTGCACTCAATTGCCCACTACCAAACAGTGAAAGGCTGGTTGATAATGTGTCCTTTATTTGTACACTTTTAATTTTCAGATTCTGGCTTTGGTAAAGAATTGAGAGTGTCTGGCCACTTTACTGATTTAAAGCGTTAACTGGAGACTATGCCCCATCTGTGAGGATGGGAGGAAGTGGATCCAAAGCCAAAGGTGTCTGGCCTTTTTCAGGCTCTGGAGCTGGAGGTGATTCAGCCAGCGAGGGTAATGAACAGTCTTTGGCTCGTCTCAAAGGCTCCAGAAACGCAACACCATTTGTTTTCACCAGGAGGAGGTAAATCATACATGCTTAGTAAGAGGTTGCTAATTTAATCTCTTCATTTAACTCTGATCTGGTGCAAATTCCCTCCTCTGTAATGCATTTGAAGACTAATCTCTAGTTTTGTGTTCATAGTTCTTTGTACTATGATGAGGATGGGGATCTTGCCCATGAATTCTATGAAGAGACAGTGGTGACAAAAAATGGCAGGAAGAAGTCCAAGCTGAAGAGGATCCAGAAGAATCTGATTCCACAGGTGAGCTGATGGACCCACGTTGAAATTCCTGTGTCCTGGACAGTTTTGTCAATGATGATTAGGTGTGTTGAGGTGTGTTTTCAATAAATTGTCATCTCCATTGAATGTGGCTATTGTTCTTTTCAGGGAATTGTGAAGCTCGACCACCCCTGTATTCATGTAGATTTCCCCATCATCCTCTGTGAGGTGTGAAGAGTCGCACTGGACTTGTCTACCATGAAGTACAGCCACAGGTCTGCCAGTCGTCTTAGGTTCCGATCTCTGAATGCTTGTACTCTTCTGAGAAAATAGAGACGGAGTGATGTCTTGTTCCAATCTGAAGCATTTTGGTCAAGACTGGAACTTGGGCTCTGGAGAGAAAAGAGGGAAAAAAACTGGACGTGTGAAATTGATATTTTGGATGAAATGTTAAGAGCAAATGTTTCACACCAATGCAATGTGAATATAAGTTGCGTAAAGATGAATACATTTGAATACAACGATGGTCAGAAGATGCCCCGTTGACTAAAATCCATATTTTGAATTTCACAAAAATAGAGATGGTTCAGGTTTTTCTTCCAACTAGCCAACAGTTTTGCAGCCAGTATGTAAGCAGTCTTGGAGAATACATCAAGTTGAGTTGTATTTCTCTTGTGAGTTTTTTGCAGAAAAAAACCCCATCCTTGATGTGAAAAGGCTTTAACAGTTCTGCCTTGTGTGAAATGTAAAGAGTGTTAGCATTTGTGTACGTGTACATGTGTGCACTTAGGATTGTTTGAGAGAATGTGTGTGGGAGAGATGGGAGATGTAGCTCTAGAATAACGAAGGATTGTGAAATTCATTGTATATATGGTCATGTTCCTGTAATATATTGTCATGTCTAAGTCTGTCTCTGTCATTGGAGCTTAGACCTGCACTAGTGAACATGATGTAAATAATTTCAGATTTCTTAGTTGGAGATACTTGAATAAATGCGTTACTGAGCTAAATATCTTGAGTTCAAACATTTATGATTCAAATATAACATTGATTTATGATGGGCTTTTTACTACATCTGGATTATGGTCCTAACAGTATCTGCTAGGGGTGTAACAATGCATTGAGATGCATTGATCCTAAGGTGACGATTCAACTGCATCGATTTGAAAATGTTACAATCAAATCGAATCGTGGTCAAATGAAGAGATTTCATGATGCATGGAATCGTTACCTCAAGAATCGTAATCGAATCGTTGTGAGGTCAAAGATTTACACCCCTACTTAATACATAAAATGTCTCTGAAATCTGGCACTTTTTGGGAATAAAATATCCTGTTAACTTAAAGCTTGGTGTATTGTTTTTATTTACCTATATTTGTATATATTCCATTCATGCTGAGTGAGTCAGTTCCTCCAGTCACATTTGTGTATTAAACATTTTTTGGGGAATTATTAACTAATCCAAAATGTATCGAATCGAATGGTGGTCAAATGAAGAGATTTCATGATTCATGATTCCTTGCCTCAAGAATCATAATCGAATTAAATTGTTGTGAGGTCAAATATTTACACCCCTAGTATCTGCACACACCTACAGCATTTGGACTGACATTTTGGTTCCATGCCCTTGTTACTTTGGATGTGAACTGATGCAATGTCTATCACATTAAATTGCCAGCTTTAATTTGAGGGGTTTTCCATCCAGAAAGAATGAACAGTTTCAGAAGTAAAACCTTTTGTGTACATGGTGCCACCATTTCAGGTTGCCATAAGTAATTGGACAGATTAATATTATATTAAATCAAGTGCTCATTATAAGTAGTCGTCAATTCCTATAGTTTCATGACAGCTATAAGTATAACCCTGACCCTGGCATCACCAGATTGTCTTATTGTTAGCTTCTCTTTATTGCATTTTTGAATTTCAGTCTATCTTGGTGAGCTTCAAGACGGGTGTACAACTGAAGCATGTTTTTCTCCTCCCCGCTAATTTCCTTACTGAGCTTTATGCAAATAGCAGGGAGGGAATCTGCAGCCATTATTTTGAATGAAATCCAGAGAAACACACTACCACGTTGTTTAAGTTATAACACCTCTCTACTCTAGGTGGCAGCAGCAATCTGTACTTATACCAAGTTCATGAGTGACCTTTGGATGGTCTCTTAGGTATTTTGAGTTTGATTCTGTAGTGTTCGCTGTATGGTAATAATGTATGTTTACTCAATCACTTCTAATGATGATCCTATGCAATGAGACTGTTTTCAGAAAAGGAATACTGTGTTTGTGGTGAAAACTATAACTTAAGTATATGCTGGTGTTGCCAGTTGGTATAGTATCACATTTTTCAGGGCAATGTAAGTTTGTTTCAATGTATAATTGACAAAAGCCACATAAGAATATTGGTAGGGCTTCAGTTTGCAGGCATGTAATCGTGTGGAATGTGGTTTGTTGTGTTTGGGGGGCAAGAGGTCAGTCACTTTGATGTATTTCCTCTCCATTGGTCTTTGATGTTTTGTTAAGAATCCTGTCTGCATTGAAAGGAAGCGTCTAGTAAAGCTACACAAATTTATGAACTCATAAATATAACATTGAGCAGAACAGTTAAGATCTATACACGTGTTTATAAAGTGAAAGTGTATCCGTTGTCCAGTGTCCGTTGTTACATTGTTTTCTCAGGATACATCTAACATAACTGTTTTAAGTGAAACAGAAGTAGTTATTGTAACCTATTTTATCTGAATGCACCTCTTTAAAGAATCTTTTAGATTATGGTACTTTTTACTGTGGTATAGTGTGAACATACACAGTGTGAACGGAAAATTGGCAGTGCCCTGTATCTGTCTTGATGAATGGAAGGTGGAAAATGCTGAAGCAGAACCTGAAACCATATTACCTGAAATCACATTTAGATATGTTTAGGTGCAAAAAGTTGCAGTGAAAGCGCTATACCAGTCAGTTTGTCTGCGTTTTGTTCTGCATTTTTGGGGCCTCTTGGCACATTCGGGTATTCCTCACACCCTTGTTAATTTACCGCATAACTCACATATTCAAGTTGAGAGCGTTTTGGTACTTGTTTTGGTCAGTAAAGTAAGGGCAAATGGGATTCAAGGTAACAAGATGAGCTATATTACACAACATTTTAAGAATCACAGTAGGTCATTGTACTGTTTCATGATGTTTTTTTGTTTTTTTAGATCTTCAAACAAATACAGAAGGTGAAAGGTCAGTTGCACATCCCAAGTTGTTAAATTGGGTATTGTAAGACTTTATGAAGTTTACCACTTGCAGTTAAGACTTGGTTGTTCAAGTGATACTTCCCAGTTTGTGTCAAGGTCAAACTTGGTTGTCCCGATGGAATTCCCAGCACCCTAGTTTACAAGATAACCCGAATGCATCACAGTTCTTGAAGTGAAGGTGTCAGGGCGTGTTTCCAGTTTCCCTGCCATTGTTTTCGCTTCCCGATGGTGCCTGACTACTGCTGATGTAATGTTCAGGAGCTAGAGGTCAAAGGGAAGCAGAGGCTAGAGGGAAACTGGCCATTCCTGTGTTCCCTTCCCTCCCCCTCATTCCCATTGATAATTCACACTCTACATTTTCCTAAAGACAGAGAGACAGAGAGAGACAGAAACCAATGACATGGGCTGGTGAGTCAGCAGAGCTTGGAGAACAAACAGAGGAACAGACTCTGACACAGGAAAACATCTCACTTCCAGACCCCCACTTTACCCCCCATCACGTGCTCCGACATCCTTCACTTCACATGTATCTGTGAAGGAAAAGTCCACCTAATTTTTTTAGAGCAACACCATTTCTTTCTTTCTACAGAACTCCTCCACAGACCACAGTGCAGGCTTTGATTTATAGGCGATGACAGAGCCACACTTGTATTTGTACAGTTGTAACATTGGGGGTTTCCTGCTTCTCCTACTCCACACAGTATTTCCAAAGTATGAAAACATATTCTTAAATGTTGTGGATAAGATGTCAGTGCGTGGCCTCTCCCCTTTCTACTCATGGCATGCCCCTGTCACCATTATCCCTCTCGCCTCAAGCCCACTGCACCGTTCTATCTGCTGTACTTGGCGGCATGACAGCATGTGCTACTTGGTTACTGCACGGAGCCATTGCCAATGGCTGTCATCACATGCCCCAAGCAGTGACATCTGCATGCCAGATGCCTGAGCCCAGTGTCCGAAGTGTGCTGAGAGTGTCTGACTGCTGCCTCTGATCCAGAGAACTAACAGAATGTAGCTTTTGTGGAATTTGTAGATACATGCTACAGAAGCCCAGGGTTGTTGTTGCGTCTGTATCGTCCAAAGGAGTCTTTTGGGACCAAGTGGCTGAAAGAGGAATGATGTTATATTTTCAAAGTGAAATGATTTTTCCACATGATTTGTACACACGTCATTTCTTTCACATATCAGATTGCAGTCTATCTGAAAGGTCAGCATAACAGTGGGCATTTGTGGGCATGATCTTATTTTTAGGGATGTGGCATACTAGCCTCCTATGACCTCCTATGAATCTTGACATTGCTATATAGCCTACTGTATCTGTTTCATGCAAGGAGGTTTCATATTAACGGTTTCATGGCAGTGGCAAACTTCTTGGACTGATTCATTCAGTGCTGTCACGGGACATGTGAAACGTTTTGAAACGAAAACCAATGAAGAGATCAAAGTGGATGCACTAAACTGATGCCTGAAGATCTACATAACGTTGAGGTGAAGATACATGTCGCTGAAACTACTTAGACACGCCTACGGCTGGTTAAGTCGTTGAGTTTTATTTCGCCACTCCCCCCTTTTCCCTCTGAATGGAACATCCTGAAATGGTTTGGCACTCGGAGTAGGCGAGTTGAACTGACAACATCGCAGGGGGTAACTGTACCGACCACTGGCCGACAAATTGTGGAAGTTGTAAAGATAGTAACCAACAACGCATGTCGTAGTAATATTTCTCCGTCGTCCGTTTCTTATTCAAAAAACTGTTCATTTTTGAATTTTTCCAGTTTGTTTTGAGGAAACAAAACGTGGCTTGAACTATCAGGCTTCTTTTCTGGGGGGGAATGCTTCCTCAGTCTGCCAATAAAGGTAAGTTTCTCCAACTACAGAGGGAATGATGCGAAGTAAGTTGTTCTTTCATTCCTAAAATAAGACCTACGAGCTAAAAACAAACACAAAAACATGTTCAGTTATTTTAGTTTATGTTGGACAGAGTTAGGTGTGAAATTCCCACTGGGGTGACCCATAGACATTGTTATAGTATATCACTGTTATTATTGATCTGCCCGCCAAACTCCCTTAGTCTATGTCTGTATAAATAGGCTGAAGGGCCCAAATTTGTTTAGTGACCCCTCTCTATTGCTCATTAGTGAATGAGTAATTAAGTAGTGAATAATATTGTGCACTATATGTAGTCATTTTTAAGTTAAAGTTACCTTTTGAAATGTTTACATGAGTAATTAATATACTTGTGACTGCTTATGGGACCAAACTAAATTCCAATCTCCCCCTTGAATTGTATCAGGAGAGCAGAGAGTGACTGTCCTTTCTGTGAATTCACATCCGGAGACATGTTGTACTGGACTCATTGTGACTGGAAAGTAATGCTGCTGATTATACTGCTGTGGGACTGCCTCTGTGCTTTGGAGCTGAAACCCACGAGATGGCCACTTTATTCCCAAAAGCCTCTGCTCCTCGCCTGGAATGCCCCAACTGAGGACTGTTACCCACGTCATAGTATTCGTTTTCAGCTGGAGCAGTTCCAGATTGTGGCCTCACCCAATGAGGGCTTTGTTAAACAGAACCTCACCATCTTCTATAAGGACCGCTTGGGCTTGTACCCCCACTATGAGCACGACGGCACTGCAGTGAACGGTGGGCTGCCGCAGGTGGCCAGTCTCACACAGCACCTGGAGAAGATGCCGGAAGGTGTGCAGAAGTACATACGTGAACCAGGGGCCAAGGGTCTGGCAGTTATTGACTGGGAGGAGTGGCGCCCGCTCTGGATACGCAACTGGGACACCAAGTATGTGTACCGCAGCCGGTCTCGCCAGTTGGTGAGCCAAAAGAACCCAACTTGGCCCCCAGAGCGGGTGGGCAAAGTGGCCCAGCAGGAGTTTGAGATGTCTGCTCGGAAGTTCATGCTGGAGACGCTGAAGCATGCCAAAAACCTGAGGCCCAACCAGCTGTGGGGGTTCTACCTGTTCCCAGACTGCTACAACCACGACTACAGGCGCACTCTGGAGAACTACACAGGCCGCTGTCCCGATGTGGAGGTAGCCCGCAATGAGCAGCTGAAGTGGCTGTGGACCGAGAGCACGGCCCTGTTCCCATCAGTCTACATGGGCACTCTGCTGCGTTCCTCAGCCTCCGGGCGGCAGTTTGTCAGGAACCGTGTAAAGGAGGGGATGCGTTTGGCATCTTCGGGAGATGGGTTGGCACGTCCTGTCTTTGTGTACACCCGGCCCACCTACGCCAACTCCCTGGAACTGCTGACAGAGGTGACTTTACAATGGATTTTGTCTGTCATGAATTTAGTGACTCTTCTTGAACCTTTTCATATTGCTTTTTTACCATTCTGGTGAACTATAATAAAATGAGTAGTGTGCTCCAAACAATCTGGGAAAAAAAAACTTGCTGGATAGTGTCAGTCATGTATAATACTAAGAACTCAGATGGGGAAGCACAGGATATGCATTGTTTTTTAAAATCTTTTTTGTGTCTAGGGCTCAAACATTCAACACTCCCACTCACCTCTTTCTCTCTCTGTTCAGTGTATGCTGCATGGATCTCTGGCTCTGCTTTTCCTTATCTGCAACCACAGTCTTTTCCTGTTCTGTTAGCAGACAGACATCCCAATACCAGTCATTTGCGTGGAGTGGGCAGGATGGGTGTTGGTCAAGTTACAAATCTCGCTAACACCCTATAGAGCATTTCCTTACGGGAGAATGAACAGATAAGAGCTGGTAACTTCACATGGCTTATGCCCCACTAACTTTTTGACCCTCTGTAAACGACATTCACGATGACTTTAAGTGCGTGTGCACTGTGCACCGTGTTTGACCTGTACTGTTTGGAATTTGAAAGTGTTGTGTCATCTCTTTACAGATAGACCTAGTCTCCACCATTGGGGAGAGTGTGGCTTTGGGTGCAGCTGGAATTATCCTATGGGGAGAAGCGGCTTATGCAAGCAGCAATGTAAGCATCCACACACTGTAATTATGAAACAAATATATTAAGCAGTCAGGCAAAACGCACAAATGGTTGATAGTTTAGTGCTATCACCTCATGTTTGGAGTTTTTGACCTGAAAACCAGAAAATGATTTTGGCAGACACACAAACATGAGCCGTTTTGGTGTTAAATCTCTGAATCTCAACCTGGGTGAGTGATGACTGTGTATTTGGGTTTCTCTCCCTCCAGGCCAGCTGCTCCAACCTGGACCAGTATCTGCGGGGTCCGCTGGGTAAATACCTGCTCAACGTCTCCACGGCAGCAGAGCTATGTAGCCAGACCTTGTGCGGTTCTCACGGCCGCTGTCTGCGCAGGAATCCAGACAGTGAGGTTTACTTGCATCTGAACCCCCTCACCCACAGTATCATCAGTCAGAGTGACAAGTTGACAGTCACTGGTGAGCTTGGCGAAGCAGAGAAGATGGGTTTTCAAATGGAGTTTCGGTGCCAGTGCTACAGCGGGTATCAGGGAGAGGGCTGTGATCAGAAAGACCCCTCACAGCAAAGTGGGATAGCACCTCAAGCCGTGGCATCAGTAGTGCAATGTGCGATTTTATTGATTATCTCTCTCCTCATCTGTTAATGTACTTATGCATAGACATGGCAGCATTTTGTATGTCAAAATATAGGAGCATACAAGATTACAGGTTGGGATTTTTTGGGAGGGGTGGCATTTTGTTTTTGTTTTTTTGCTGTAAAGTTTGGTGAGTCTATGGATGACAAGTGAAATTTTAGGAGAAACACTGTGGAAATTGCAGAGTTATGGTTCATGCGTTTTCATTTTTTCATACAATAGAGGGCTTGCTGGAAATAACTTTGTTTACATTTTGCTCTCTGTTTCCTCCCGCCTACCATCAGTCACTGTTTCTAAAGGTGTCATATTCACATAGGGAGAATGTTTTATGGAAACGTGTTGGTGATGTGGACACATACTGTGGACACATACTATGAATGCGCATATGATTAATGAGTTGATGTATGTCAGTAACTGTGTTGAAAATGGAATTGATGCACTTATATCTGGTAATAGCACAATATAGTTCTAGTGCCTGACCTCTTCACCATGACCTCTCTCTGACATCTGATGTTTTTAATGGAGGCAGTATACATATTACTATTTATTTGAATGTACTTTTATGTGTTTTCTGTATTTTCTTATTTTTATGTCCAAAACATGACTACTACTCTCTTAAAAAGTTGTAATACCCTGCTCCATTCATGCTAAACTATCTGTCTCCTATTTCAGCAGCACTTTGACTGTAGATGCACAAGCGTTTCATTCTTGGTATCTTACAGCTGTAAAGAACAAATTGTTGACGCTTTGTGTTCCGTGATTAGCTTTCACTTTTATCATGACCTCTCTCTGTAAGGTATGTTTTGTCAAAGTAAATAAACACCATTTCATTTGTTCAGCTTCTCATGTAAATCTTGTAGTTATATTGTTGCTTTACTGAACACTACAAAGTGGATAGAAGCCAAGGGAGATGGGAGGAGGACAAAGGCCTTTTGCTGGACAAGAACCAACAGCAGAGTGTTAAAAAAGTGCTTTTCAAAGACCAGGTAAATATAATAGGTAAAGTGCTGCTGTTTGCAGTCAAGAGAGAAAGTTTCTCTTCAATCTCACTTGGGGGAAAAACATGTCACCATTGCCACTAGGGGGGAGGCAGAGCTAGCTTGTGCCTAGGGAGGGACACATTTTGCTCCCTGCAGCCCCATACCCCCTCCCCATGTAATTGTAGGGTGCTGTTAAGCCATGAGTTATTTTCTACTACTTTTAAGACTTACTTGAGCGAGGCATACATTTAAATTTCGAGGAGGAAGATTAATTATGGCTTGCCTGACAGCCACTTAGAGTAGGACTGTATAGGCTACACTAAGGACACACTTTTCAGGATAACTGGAGATGTTTTTTCTTTCTTTAAAATGTATTGAAAAGTATTCCTGTGTTAAAAAGATGGATGGGATGGTGGAGTGAGATTTTAACATGGTTACAAACTGCCTGTATCTTTAAATCCGACTCCTCAAAGTATCCGCCTTGCCCATTTTGATTGGTCGTTAGAAATCCTGTGCGCACTTCTGTTTTCCATTGCTTCCTTCCTTCCCTTCAGATCACGAGACTGCTGTTAGCGTCTCCCAGCACGCGCATAGTACACAAACCAAAGTAGTCTCCCGCTTCCAATAGTAAAATAGGTAAGTTAGTCATGTTAATATTGCATCTTGCAGTTTCCTTAGCTCTCTGTGACAATTATACACCACGTTTTTTGATGATCTGGAAAATCATGGAAGCTTATATTCAAAAAAAATTCCAATCATGAAAACAACACTTTTTGGCCAAAAACGAAAATCATTACTCAGTATACAAATTCTGAAAAACAGCCTTACCTTATTTAGAATTTGGATTTGCTAGATGGCAATTTCCTCATAACTTAAAAAACTAGAGAGCTTTGTTAAAAGCATTATGTCCTCTCAAAATTGCATTTCAACACTATTGGCAGTGGTGTCCTTTCCTTTTCTGCAGGTATGCGTTCCAGTCACCCTGTGGTGCTGCTGTGCTTACATGTGATCAGTCTTGTCGCCGGGCTGCAGCATGCAGCATCACCCTTTTCCCAGGTGCCTTTCCTCACCGTATGGAATGCCCCCACTGCCAGTTGCCTCTCTCTGTATGGCGTGGACCTGGACCTGAGGGTGTTCAGCATTGTCCAGAACCAGGACCAAAGCTTCATGGGTGAAAACATAACCATCTTTTACTCAGATAAACTCGGGCTGTATCCCAGGTACTCCGCCCAAGGAGAGCCTGTTAACGGTGGGGTGCCACAGAATGCCAGTCTTGATGAGCACCTCAGAGCTGCCGCCGAAAATATCCGTGCCGATATCCCTGCCAGGGATTTCCAGGGACTGGCTGTGGTGGACTGGGAAAGCTGGAGACCAGTATGGGAGAGAAACTGGGACAGTAAGCAGGTGTACTGGGAGGGGTCCAGGGCACTAGTGAGGTCCAGGCATCCAGACTGGAGCCCTGCCCAAATAGACGTGGTTGCCCGCATGGAGTTTGAGGAAGCTGGGAGGGAATTCATGGAGCAGACGTTGACATTGGGGCAGGAGGAGAGACCAGATGGGCTGTGGGGTTACTATGGTTTTCCCAACTGCTACAATTACTATAGCGATAAAAGTGTCAACTACACAGGGGAGTGTCCGCCTGTAGAGACGAAGAGGAACGATGAGCTGTTCTGGCTTTGGAACGTCTCCTCTGCTCTGTATCCTGACATCTACCTCAGCCTCGACTTGCATGGGCTCGGCAGCGAAGTCCTCCTGTACACTCGTCACCGCATCCTGGAGGCCGCGAGAGTAGGGGCGCAGGTGACTCCCTCCACCCCCCCTGTGTTCCCATACGCTCGCATCGTCTACACCTACACGTTAGATTTCCTCTCTCAGGCAAGTAGCGGTCGTTTAAGTGCCATGCAGTGCGAGGGTGTGGGATTGGTATGAGTTTGGCTGAGTGATCTGCACTTCCTCTTGTTTCACCTCCTATAGGAGCACCTGGTCTACACCATCGGAGAGAGTGCCGCTTTAGGATCTGCAGGGGTAGTACTCTGGGGGGACCATGCCTTTGCCAAATCTCAGGTACAATAAATGATCTTTTCGATTACTTCCCCATCATATGTAACAATTTGCATTAAAAGCATGCTCATTTTGATTGGTTTACTGTCTACTGTGTGTTTTCTACTCTTACGTAGGCTACTTGTGATGCCGTCAAAGCCTACATTGATGAGACTCTGGGTCATTACCTGGTGAACGTCACATCAGCGGCCACTCTTTGCAGCCAGACAGTGTGTTCCTCGAAGGGAAGATGCCAGAGGAGAAATCCTAACTCGCGGGCGTACCTCCACCTTGACCCTGCTGTCTGGAAAGTGACGTCTGAGAAGAGGCCAGAAGGAGGGCAGAACTACAGAGTGCTGGGACAGATGAAGCCACATCAGGTGATGCACATGAAGTCTCAGTTTCAGTGCAAGTGTTACCCTGGGTGGGGTGGTGCGAGCTGCTCCAACCCACTGCAGGGATGAAGTGCCTCTCCTGAGGGGGGGTCAAGGAAAAGGTCAGCAAAAACAAACAAAGAGGTCTCCGTTTTTCAACAATCCAAAGACAGTGTTGGTCAAAGACGTAGCAGTAAAATCTGTGATTCAGTGTAGACACTAGTTTGGTCCAGAGCTAGTTATCTGCATGAGTGTCTACGGTTTGTTTTATTACCAGGTGGTGATCTCCTGTGTCTGGAGACTGTCAAAGTATTTCTTGATTTGAGTTTTATGTTTTCCCCTTATTTTAGTTAATGTTGTTGACTGTTTCAGTGAATAATACATTTAAATCCCCAGTATTATATGCAGATATTAATTTCTTATTATTATGAATGTATTAATGAAATGGTGCAACAATGGTGCTCTGTGACTCAAAATATGTAACCCTTTGTTTTTTGACGTTTCCAGAAAGCAACTCAAAACTACCTATGAGCATACAGTAGCTTAATGTTGTAATAACAACATCATTTGGGGATTTTAATTTTCAAATAAAAACTGCTTACTGATCATTTGTTATAAAAATTGTTTCATGCTTTGGCCAAGACATCCATTCTTTTGTTTAAACATTTGTTTGTTGTGGGTTTATGACCACCAGATGGTAATGTGGGATAGCTAACCAGAAGAAAGGCAAGGCATCAAGGTCACAGTACCTCAGAGCTTTGGCAAAGGGGGTTAGCAGTCAGAGGAAGAGTCAAATAAATAAACATAGAGCCAAAATGATCATTTGGCTGAATAAGTCAAATTCTGATCATTTGATACCCCACCTTTGTAGCAGCTGAATTGTGCCAGTGACCAGATGACTTAAACCATCTAACAGAACCAAAGAGTAAGAGAACATAAGGTGACCTTGATTGATTTACGAGCGGTGTGTACAACGCTGTCTTATCTGATAGCCACTGCTGCTCCAAACCGGTGTAGTTGATAGTAATTTCCCTCCTCTCTCCCCTGAGGATGGGCGGACTGGAAGAGCAGACTCCCAGAAGGCCTGCTGTTTCCTGCTTCCTTCTTTATCATTACTTGCTGGATTGTGTGGAAATGAAGAAGAGATAGGAGCTTTTTTGGAAAGCTGTGAAGAGATATCTAAAGTTGTTTTGGGTTGTTTTTTTTAAAAACATAATTTTGTTCTGTGTAGACTGTGCAATTTTCTGAACCAGACAAACTGTCCAAGTGGTTTTCAAACACCAACGACAAAATTCAATGCCAATGTTGAAGATGCTATTTTTGCCTCAAAGATATTTGATTACTTGATGATGGCAGGAAGAGGATAAACAACAGGGTTAAAACTAATCTGGTGTCTAATCATTTGAAACTATATTGCAGACTAATGGCTGCTTTTCATATTGATTGACGTTCAACATCGCTTGTCGCTCTGTTCATTGGATTGTTATTTTCTTTACCCCAGCAGCGTAAAATCACCAATTCCCTCTGTCGAAGAGATGGGACATATTTATGCTATGTTGTTTTTAAAATACATTAAATAGGGTGAGATTAAGAGGATAGAAAGACAATATATTTGCTAGGATATTAGCTAAGGCACTGTTACTGATTGTGAAATATCAGCTTCCCTCTTAAAACAACAGTACTGCTATAATTCTATCAACACAGATGTCAAAGATCATTTATGTTCTCAAGTCTTCCTTTATATGTGCTTACTCTTATCGTGCTGACCTGTTGACCTTCACAGGTGGATAAGTCTTAAAAAGAGGCCATTCTGATCCGTTTATCTGGTGCGCGTTGAAAAAACACCAACTCCCAAAGCAAGCGGGCCCCTCTTTTCCTCTAACCCCTGTCAGGTCCAGCCGCCCCTCTATTTCTCTATCCTCTCATCTCCACGTTTCTTCATTTTGGCGTCTCGCTCTGTCACTCCTCCATGGTCACGTCTCCCCTTTCCCTGCTGCTCGGTCTAGAGATCGTCTCGCTCGCTCTTGGCTTAATAACTGTTTTGTCACGCTCTCTGTCTGTGTCCTTCAAAAGAGTCAACTCTCTGATCAGGTTTCATAGAGATCTGAGGCACTTGTATACATGATTCATGTATATGTTAGCGAAGCCATGGTGGTGTTCATTGATTAGGCGGTTTAATGTAGGATCCTTCCCATGCAAACATCCGTAGCTTCAAATCCAGCTGGCAATATATTTGTGTATTACCTTTTGTCACATAAGATTTGAAAAGTATAAAAAAATATGTGATCATTCTATATGATCATTCATATGTATTTGGCAAAAGTTAAACAGCAGCTGCTTCTATGTGCACTGGAGTTACATACTATCTTAACAGCAAGCGATTGCGAGTGAAGTGGCTGTGAAAACGTGTGTCATGTAAAGTGGTCTTTGACACTCCTTTTATCACGTCTGCATGAAATGTAAGTAAATGAAATCAGTGCCGGGAAGCAGAGGCAGAAAGTGAAAAGGAAAAAGGCGGCATGTGAGAGAGGTCACAGCGTCCTATTTCTTAGGAGATGGAGATCTGATTGCACTCTCCACTTAGAGGCTGTTTCTCAACTGGCAGAGCCACGGTGAGTGGCAGACCACATCCTGCAGTATATCAGCCCCATGGCTGGATGCAGACGGCTTGACGATATTCTATGTATTTGCACATAAATGAGTGCCACCTTTGTACAAAATCTTAGGGGTGCAATGTGAAAGCTAGTGATCACCCTGTGTTTGTACACATGTGTGTGTGAGTGTGTGTGTGTGTGTGTCCGCGTGTTTGGAGGGGTTATGTGCGTGTATTGCTGTTGAGGATTTGCTTTCTCTGCTGTATGCATCCTGATGAGAGGTGACCTGACAGACTGTCACAT
>OMLI01072132.1:4049-18913 GCA_900302605.1 Rondeletia loricata | reverse complement strand
TTTTAACAGTGTTGAAGTGTTTTAGGGTGGATTTTTCCATTATAATTCTCTGTGTACAGCACAACACATACTTGAATCATTTTGTTGAAATTCCATAACCTGTGAATGTGGCAACATCTAAAATCTCCTTTTAAGAGCTCAAAATCTAACCCTAGATCATCTATGACATTATGCTAAGTGCGGACCAGAAGCATGTTTATGAATCCAATCCAGTCCAATCCAAATGAATCTACTGGGTGACAGATGGGAATGGATGTAAACTGAATGAGCGAGGCTGCACCACTTAAACAGCGGGCATGGTGCCTTCATTAGAGGGTTGAATAATAATGTTAGTAAACCACCAGTAAGGTTTAAACAAACTAGTAATTGTATCTTACTATAACATTATGAAGATGATACAAGAAATACTGTATCTCCTATTTAGCCATTTCTTGCTGTAATTGACAGTAAACATTGTCTCACACACTGTAGGTAGAAAAGGCTTCGTGACATTGGGACCAAGCCAAAGAATTGATGATGCGCTGTCAAATGTCAGTCATTCAACTATTTTCTTCAATCAATTTCTGTCTGAAAATTTTTAGACATACTGGATTTTAAAATTGATTTCAGTCTATTTTAAGGACATCAAAATCTATAAATTTTTGCTAAAATGATGGATAAGATTTGAGTTCTGGAGTGAAGTTATCCAAAGAAGCAGAATGTAAGCATGTAGGAGAATCTGATGACTATCGATACAGAAGCAGTATTGCTATTGCCGCTCTCACCCGTGTTTAGTGGCACAAAGAGAGCGCAGGCTGAGGTACCAGGTGCCTGTTTGTGGGTAAGGAATCCTCAGTTTGGTGATATTGGAGGAGGCATTTACAGAAAGGAGAAAGCCGGCCACCGATTCTGCAAGAGAGGAAAGAAAAGAGGGAGATGGTGGGGCAGGGTTTTATTTCTGTAATGTCACACACACAAAAAAGGCAAATTAATGCCATGAAACCGAGAGTTTGAAACCAAAGAGAGCCTCACACTCAAATAGACTCATACAGAAAAAGCATTTATTAGTAGTAATATTTCAATGGACCTACCGGTAAAATCACCATTTTATTCTGTATTGGGGTTACAAGTGTGTGGCTATATTTACATACCTGATTCACATTTCACTGAAGAATTTTCACGTAGAAAAAGAGGCATCCCATGGTTCAGGCAGCCAAACACTGTGACATTAGCTCCTTTTACTGTAGACTGCAGGAGGAAACACAAACAAAACACACAGACATCATTTATCCATCCAGCCATCAGCCATCTGGTGACATCATGTTGGTGTGTTAACACTGCTCAGGATTTCCTTAGGTCTCATTTCCCTTTAGCCATGAGAGAGTAAACCTTAAAACGAACAAATCAACAGAAACTGCTTCCCCTCTGTCTGTCTGAGGTAGCTAAATTAAGATGTTGGCAGTTAATCTCCCCTAAAGCATGAATTATTAATTAACAAGGCATGCATAAGAAAACCTGGAGAATTATTCAAACATGTGTAACTGGCATATGCTTATGGAAAGTGGTTGATACCGCACAGAGGTGAAAGCAGGCCGGTACAGTCCAGTCTGGTATATCAGTAAAAGACAAACGGGTACAAAGTAGCGGCAAGAAATATTGAGTGTGTTCACAAATTTGCGCTCTGAGCATCAGCGTGAGCTCAGGCACCAAATCTGACTGTGCATATGTTTCCAAATTTCTCTTCATTTATTCATTTATTTGTCCCAGTCTTCAGTATTCAGTGCATGGAAGGAGTGGGTGGTGCAGTAGAGCTTTTGAATGTTATAAAAATAGTGACAGGTATCCAACTAACTGGCTAAACTTGAAAGCAAGCAAGTGAAACCATAACTGGCCACAGCATTTACAAGATACAATACATCACATGGCTTCTTTGTGTCCAGAGGGAAATTCAGCGTATCTGCTTGTGGTAGGAGTTATTAGTTTAAAGGGCCAATAAGTACGATTTTTACCGCCCCACAGCACAAAATGACCATAATATATCTGCGGGAAGTTGATAGAGTTATTGATTAACACTAATGACTCAATGATTACTTTGACAGGTGCTGAGATTTCTGGCTTTCAAAACTCATTTTCTGGCACGTACTCTCTGTTTTGGAACAAAAACTCCCATTGGCATTTCAAGACACTGCCATCAATTTCCCCCCCTCAGATTCTCTGGCTCAACACACATCGATTGCACACATTGCTTTTCGTTTCAGACTTGACAGTTTCCCGCCATTTTGAATTTCATGCAAAACCTTTTTTTTCCGCTATTTCTGCAAAGTTGATGCAGTCTCCACTACATTTTGGACACAGCGTATGTGGACATCCTATGTTATAGCTATTACACAGACATTTGGTACTCTTAACCATTTGGCTGTGAAACAACAACAAATTGGACAGCGAAGACGTGCAAATTGGAAGTGAGGCATTATTCCTAAACAACTGATGCTTAGAGCGATCAAATTTCACATCCATGTTTGGGATGGAGAAGTGTGTCAGACCACATTTGGTCATGCTCCATAGCGCCACCATCAGGCCAACCTTGCAATAGCACCTATTTTTAAAATCTCTCCTAGAAAGATGCCTCAATCTTTCACCAAATTTTACACACAGCATATTTCAACTACCTACTACATCATCTTTGTATCACAGAATTTTGATACTTGTAACCATTTGGCCATGATGCACAAAATAAGTTGATGGCAAAGACACACAAACAGTAAGGGATGCATAATTCCTTAATCCCTAAACGTTAGAACAACCAAACTTCACATTAATGTAAAAGGCTTAAAAGTGTCAGACCACATTTGGCTGAGCTCTACAGCTTCACCATTAGGCCAAAAATTGGCAATTTTTCAAATGGCAATATGTCAGGCACCGTTTCACCTGCAGTTGCAGGACTGTCACCGAAATGTTCTATCTGTGAGATGTAGCACTTTTCCAAAATGATGAATCAAGCTTACGTTCTCACTGTCACATCATTTCCCCATGGGCTTGGACCCTGCTAATGGCTGCTTGCAGCTATATTTATTTCTTGATACTTTTCTCTTGTCAAATCTATTATCTGAACGATTCATACAGAAATCAGGAAACCACAATAAATAACACCCACCATAAATACACATCACAGGAACATATTACACCTACTTTATCTTCTCCACACTGCTTGCCTGTTTAGAATAGAATTTTTGAGAATTTTTGAACTGAGATTTTACTGATTACTTCTAAGGCTCAGTCCGGCCTCCAGCTACATCTCAGATCTCTTCCCCTCTTTGGAGCT
The DNA here is from genome assembly GCA_900302605.1 of Rondeletia loricata. Taxonomy (NCBI): domain Eukaryota; kingdom Metazoa; phylum Chordata; class Actinopteri; order Beryciformes; family Rondeletiidae; genus Rondeletia; species Rondeletia loricata. The sequence continues at coordinate 15,612 of OMLI01072132.1, read as the reverse complement.
TGACTGCAGCCTGAGACCCTCAAGCAGGATGCTGACCATTCCTAAACCCCCTGGGTCTTCGCCGTCTAGGCCCCTAGGCTTTGGAAAGACCCGCCTGAGAAGATTACTGGCAAAGTCAGTGGAATCTTTTCATTTCTTAAAACACATTTCTATTGTCAGGACATTACATTATTTGTTGTTTATTCATGTTTCATTCCTGTTGTATTTGCCTGTTATATCCTTCTGTACCCCATTTTTTATTCATGTCCGGCAGTTTTATTGTTCATCTTGTTGGGTTTTATTTATTGTTGTATTGCTTGTAAAGCACTTTGTATTATATTAATCAAGTGTATTATTATTATTATTATCTATAAACCTGATCCATTATGCAGCTGTTAGTTCGTATTGTGAAATGTGACTGGCAGAAGTATAATTCAATCAAACAATGCAATGTTGAAGGTTACTGACTGAAGCAACGTTAATTTCTCTACAAAAGCAATATTGCATAACAACACCCAAACAAAACAGATACTTCAACTCTAATCACAAAAACGATGTAGCTATAGATAAAACTGCCAAGTTGTTGCTCTAAAACATTATTTTTGTCTGTACGCATGTGTCTGTCACTTTGGCTAATTTCCCATGAGTTCTGCTAACGATGTGACAGGACATGATGCCAACTGATGTGAGAAGCTATCTCGTGTAGCAGCATGGATTGCACCATGCACTGGTCATGCACAGCCTAATGCCCAAGCAAAATTAATTTGCAAAATAGCATTTGCTATGAAACTGGCCACAAAAAGAGGAGCTTATTATTTTACTGCTTCAAACCGTCCCATGTTGTCCAATATATGAGTCATAAAACTAAGTGTTTTGGCAAGATGCTCACCTTGTTAGCCAACTAACGCTGCTTAGCAACAAGGAACATTTTGGGTTTTTTTCTTTGGGGATGCTCCAGCGCAATATTTTCTGCTCAAATTAAACACCCATTGTTTTACAGACAACTTTTTAGAGGATGGTGTATTGTATAGGGTATAACAGGATATAACAGGTGTAACATTGGTACAACACTGATCACAGTGCTTACAGAATATTCTCTGCATAGGCCCTAGCTAAACAAAACTTTTTTTTTAAAAGGATGAAACGTGATTAAAACAATCCAATTTTGGTGAACTATCGGTGGAATAAAGTCTATGCAGATTCTTTTAGTATCTTTTCACCGAGACTGATGTAAGGCAGAGAAGCAGCCAGTAGTGGTTGACTGGATTCTGTGCCGTGACATGCAAGTGACAGATCATTGCGAAGGGGGAAGAAAGTGTCCATAGAGAAATATAGCAAGATATTCACTCGGAGGAATACATCTCGTTGCTCATATAACGATCACAGCGACCAGAATTCATATTGTCTTTTACACTCTCATTCTTTATGCCACAGATAATTTCCCCATAGAGTTTATCTACCAAACAACCAACAAATCAATAAACCATCCAACCAATTATTCAGTCAATTATCATAATTCCCTAAAATGGTCAACAAACTGTATTATGTCATTTAAACTGAGTATTCAAAGACTGATGTTAGGATTTGATGCTCCCTCCTCTTGATGTGATCACAGACTGGCCTGCTTTCTATTAGGAGTCAAATGTGTAAAAGTCCATCTGCCAGCCATGTAGCTCTCTAGTTATCACATTCCTGGCTCCCTGTAGACCTACAGAGTCACTGTAGGTGCATTCCTAATGCCATTCATATCTGAAGGACAGACAAATAAAGTCCTATCAAACCCTGGTGTGCTGATTTAGCATTTTGTTCCTTCTGAATTAGAGACATATGCCACCAGCCAAACACTGGTGTCTGCCTCATTCTGAACTTTTTCAGCTCCCACAGGAAATACCATGACCATACCAGCATACATATTTAGCAGGGCAGCTCAGCCAGACACTTTGTAAGCCCAATTACCTCCCTTGTTAGATGGGGATTTTCCTACATTTAGTTTCCTGATTTCAATCTGCTCCAGTGGTATAGGATAGGTGACGTCTAGGAGGGTGAGTGTGGCAAAACAGCCCTGTCCAAGACCTTGAACCAGAATATCTCCTTTTGACCAAGGACCGAGATTCCTTTGGCTGTCTGGTAAATATGATCTCGTATGAGAGATCAGGATTGTAACAGGAATTTTTAGCAACGTCTAGAAATGTCTCAAACATCATCAACACATCAAAGCGCAAACTCTCAAGCAATCAATCACAGCTTCCCTAAGACATGTGGCGATGGCGTCAGTTGTGGAACTCACCATGTTGAGCTTGAGCTCCATGTTGAGGACCCCTCCACTGTCTAATACAGGCATCAGGTTGATTGCGAACACAGCAGCCCTGTCAGGTGGAATGGATATGTTGGGACCAAAGAAGACGTAGAAGTGCACGGAAAAGGTGTCCAGTTCATTGCGCAGTGTTGGGCGGATGGGCCAGCACTTGTTGGCATCGGCAGTGGGGGCGAGGTAAATGATGCTCTCCTCCGACGTGTGCAGGTGACTGGCATTCTGCGACAGGCCGGGCAGGTCAGCCATCGACAGCGTCTCAGACAAGGAGAGACCCATTGCCGTTCCAAAAGACTGGGGCATGTTCAACGATGAGCTGGGTGATGCTTGGTCCTTCGACAGATTGGGTTTGGAGCAATCTAGTCAGAAGAGGAAGACATCAAATTTACAAAAGAAGTACAATCAAATTGATGCTTGGAAGTGAGCTAAACATTTTGGTGCATTAGCAGAGGTTTGATGCAAAAGGTTTTAAAAATGTACCTTGCAACATCTAGTCCAATGTAATATTCCCTATCATATAATCAGACAAACAATCCCTGTCAAATCTCAAACAAACAAGCAATAACTAAGTCAGTTATTTTGCATTATGCATGCTAAGCACCCGAGTCTTTTGCAAATGTTTGGAATGATCCCCTTCAGCTGGTTTTCATAAAGTAAACAGCAAGGTTCAGTGCTGTACACTGTTCTATAATGAGACAAAGATTCACAGTAATTACAAACAGTATGCCTTCACTCAACACAAAGCAGCTCACAGCAAAATGGTCATTGATGGCAACTGGCAAAGTACCATCAAATACCGCCAATCCCCAACGGGAAGGATTTCAAAGGCTTTTCTAGCTCAGCCTGTTTTGCATAGTGTCGTCTCTGAAAGGGTTTGAGGTATTTTGATGTACATTTAGGAAGGCAGCTGTTGTCTCTCAACAAATGTAACTATGGTTAAAACAAATAAATTATTGTTGGTATAAGTTTAGATCAAAATATATATGTGTATGTATGTATGTATGTATGTATGTGTGGGTGGGTAGGGGGTGGAGGGGGCTGTGTAAATGTGTTGTTTCATAATATTCATAATGTAAAGACCTAGAATTGGTTTGATTTTGCTCTCATATATCAAATAAACTCTCTTCAATGCTCTATTAAGAGCAAAATACTTTATAGCATAAACAATGATAAAGCTCCACCCAGTTTCACCATCCTCTGTATAGCACACAGATTGGAGAGAGGGCGCACATTTCTGGGACAGAGCACAACAACAATAACCAAAAACAGCTAGAAACCATAAGTAGCAGAGGAATCCAGCTGATGGTCTTTCCCTGAATCTGAGGTATTCTTCAGTTTAAGAGCAAATCCGCAAAAGGTCAAGTGAAATATGCCTGGCAGGCAGGGGGAAAGAGAGAGCGTGAATAATTAGTGTCTGTGTTGCCATGGTGACAAAGTGCACAGTGTCGAGCGGAGGGAGGGGATCGCTACATGGAAGTGGACTTCCCACAGATTTGTAAGCCATCCCTGCGGAGTGAGCATAAAGAATATTTCAGCTCTCCACAACTCAAAAACAGCATGTAGCACTCGAGCGTGGTATCACTGGCCTCGCCCCTCGGTCCAGGCTCCGGTCTGGGCTTCAACAAGGCTCTTGATGGTCCTACTGCGTCTGTCTCCCTTTTCTCTTTCCCGTGGAAACATTTGAACAAAATATCAACGTGCAATTTCTGCCTGGCATATCTGTGAGAAGGATGAGCATCTTAAACATGCTCCAAAAGACATTAGGAGATGTTCCTTTTTTTTAACCTTTGTTTTGATATGGGGGAAAATCACACTGAGAATCAGTTATCTTCTGAGAAAGCTCATGCAAACTGAAAGCCTTTGAGTGTATAATTCATGGATATTGGATATGGTATCTTGCAGAGATCTGCTTTGAGCCTCCACTTGGTCTAATTTGCGAGTTCCCTGGTTTGATTACCCACAAAATGTAAGAAAACCACCGCAATAAATAACACATCAAAAGCAGCAGGAGGGAAAATAATGAACCATGCTGAAAGCAAACAGCTCACAGAATATAGCGATAAACGTTATCACAATTAATTTGACAAGGATAGAGAGAAAATCCTACACATTACCTCTAACAAGTGATTCAATAATTGTCTTTAATTGGCCAAATTTGTAAAATAGATATAAAAAGTACAAATGGGAAATGAAAGTAAAAACTATGCATGATATTGTGAGACATGAGTGATTATAAAACTAAACAATTACAAAAAAAACAACCATGTGAAACACATCAGAATTTGGGTTTCATTATGGTTTTGATGTGGTATGTTAAAATGATCTTGTAGCATATGAATACTATTCATGCATGCAACACTATACAGACAGCACTTAATGTTATAATTGTGTATGTATTGAACTAATTTCACTAAAGACCTGAAAAGCAAAGTGGGGCACCAGTACTCTGCAAGGATGTAGTGACAGGGCAAAGGTCAAGCCACCATTATGTGTTAGTAGGCTACAAGTGTTCCCTGTTCCATACTATAAAAAATAAAAATATTTTCTATTTAAAACTACAGTATGAAACTTTCTGCCTTGCAATTGCAATTCCTGCCTCAAAACGTGTCGCTCATCTTCAGCTGTCTGATGAACTCTGTGGGATAATCTAGCACCGTTAGCTTTCTAAGTAGAAAACCTGGCAAACTGGCTAGCATTGTACCCGTCTCAGCCCTTTTGTCTCCTTCCGATGGCGCCGGTGTGGAAGTTGCACGTTTAACTTCGCTGTACTTTCTCTTCTTACTGCTTTACACCCTTATTGTTGTTGCTATGACTTCCCTGATAGGCACAACCCAGCTCACTGCTGGCCACGCCCACGTGACACACGGCCACAGCAAATGGTACCCGCCCCCAAATTGAAAAAACTATTTCAGGCAAATAGGGGGATTTAGGCATGTAAACACAGCATCACAGACAGAAACAGACTGGTAATATGTAATATATCCTATTTATTTATTGTTATTTTAATGTGAAAAAAAAGTTGCATATTGCAGCTTTAAATTAGGGAGGTCTACAAACTCTTGCTGCCAATCCCTAGGAATTGGCATCAAGAATTTAGATCTGATGCAACTGGAATTATCATCTAACTTCAATGTGTCAGACATGAAATTCCTCGAGTACGAGAATGATGACCATGATGCTTAGCACGCACATTTTGCCTGTGAAAATCACTCACCTTTGATCTGCACCCCGATGCGGAAATAGACGTCGGAGTTACTCAGGTATCTCTCCACTAGAATGTAGTACCATTGTTCCCAGGCAGGTACAAGTGTGTCTAATTCACAAGGGTTCCACTCCCTGCAGTCGAGGGCACTTGAGTTATGTACCGGCGGCGCCCGCGCTCTGATCTTCAGCACCACGGGACAACTGTCACCGCTCTTGTTCCTGGTGCTGCAGTTTACCAGCTGAACCTTCACTTTTGAAATATAATTGGGGATGAACACTCTGCATGACCGCAAATGCAGATGCAGATGCACACACACAGACACACACACACAGACACACACACACATGCTTTAGTAAGCAATAATACCATTACTTGCGTATATAGGATATACACTAATAATAGTATTGTAATGTACTAATACTGTATGTATACTAGTGTAGTATAATGTAGCATAGTATTGTGTATATCATATGTATTCAAATTAAATGTTTATTAAACATATTAAAGAATCTCTGCTTAAAATAGCCTATACAAAAATTCTCAGAAGAGAATACCATGTATTTTCCATAGCTGCTAGAGTTTAAGATTTTAAATCATTTCATTTGACCAGGTTTTAAGCTTTGTTTGGCCATTTCACGCACAAAAATAAATCAAATAAATGCAGTCTTTCCAGGGCAAAGTAAGGTATACAGTCAGTCCATGAGGATATTGATTTGACTTGTCATCAGGGTTGGGGACTGATTTAAAATACTGATGACTTTATATGGTAACTTAACACACCGATTTGTTGTTTTTCAAATAGGTATATAGATACTTTCGCAGTAATTTCATAATCAACTTCAGACTTTGTTTAAAAGGACCGTTCTTCCTATGACTGTGTGAATCAGTTTCAGGCTTCATTTGAATGAATGGTCTTATAAATTACATTACTGCTTTAATAACAATACTGTGTAAAGGCTAGTGCTTTAAATTCAAAAATCTGATTATTTCCACATATATAACAATGACTGAAAACACCTGCAACGACTTACTTTCATTGGAAGTAAAACTGTAATATTTCATTGTTAAAGTAACATTTCCATACCCTTTGCATCATTTTAGAAATGTTTTATGCAGCAATTGACTTAAATATTGCCTCTGCTACCTAGGCACCTTGAAAAGATTATCAAAAAATGAACATGAACCCTGAACAAATTTATATTGCTCACAAAAGCGAGGTGACTTTTATAGAGGGGGAAGTTAATAAAGATGTGCAGGCTATGAGTACCGACTTGGAAATAGCACCTTTTTAAATGAAAATGCAAGATATGGGGTGCTGCATGGACTGCAAGAAAACCACAATTTAAATGGCCAACAAGGAGGTGGACTGGAGAAAAATGAAAATGTACGATTAAGTGAGTTATTCCTTAGCCAACTCAATTTCCTGACTTCTGCTATTCAACAATCTTAGGTTACATACAGTATCCAGTACATGTTCAGCCCTATGGACATGGAAGTTTAATAAGAAGACTTACTTATAAAGTGCAGATCTGTTGTGGATGGGGATCATCTGGTCGATAAAGTATCCAGGATAGAGCACTGAAATCCCAATAAGCCTCTGGACAATGAGCTGAGGTTGGAACAGATACTGGCATTCTTCATATAGACCCTAAAAGGATAAGAGAGCAATGGTTAAGATGGTACACCAATGGTTTCCCCGCCAGTGATTCCTCAAACCCTCCCAGGTAAAGAGCAGATTAGATATCATTCAGACTGGGTCCAAATTCCTAATGGACTGTATGCATGACGCTTGTCAGCCTCCTGGATTAATATCACTCTGTCCTCCCTGCCTGTCTCACAGTGTAACACGCACCAAGCATTACACTCCTGTTGTTCTGAACCAGTAATGCTTGATGTGCATTACACTGTGAGATGAGCAGGCAGACAGAATGACTTTGAACCAGGAGGCTGTGCATTGTTTCTGCACATGGTCCACTGGAACGTTTATTTTAAAATGAAAGGGGCCTTTGGCACCCAAATCAAAAGGACAGGTGTGAAAGCCAAATGAGATCCTTCATTCCTGTCAACCGATGACCAACCCCGCCTGCTCAAGCCACGATTACTGTGGCATGTCATTAGAACGGGAGATGCCAGGGTGACCCTTTGATTTATTACAGCCTGTCAGCTGGACCTGCAAATGGATCCTGTAGAGCATGTTGTGTTTCGATTAGGGTTCAACCTAAATGAAGGCAGATATACCGATGCAGATATTTTTAGACTGAAGGCGGCGATAGCCAATATTGTTTGCTGATATTCAATAGCTTTAAATTGGACCATTTTGATGCCAAAGAATTACAAGCATTCCGTGTTTCCCCCTTGGCAGGCTGTGAAAACCTCTAAGAGCATTTAGACCATCGTGGGACACTAAAACTCTCCATTGAAACCCATATTAATGAATTTCTATTAGGGGAAACTCTGGGATACATGAGGCCTTTAGATGAAGAATTAATTCACAAAAAAACATTATTGAACAATGAATATTGAATAAATAATGAATAAATAAAATAAATAAACAAATAATAATAGAGTTTCACTGCAGGTTTTACAGACTGTTTTTATGTATCTGTGGCCAGGGAGGAACCTCCATCATATCGACGGTGGATGACACTGACTGGCCGATATCCAATATTTTTTATTAAATATTGGCTATTTAATAAAAGGCCAATATCGGCCCAATATCAGAAAACCAATATATTGGTGTAACCCTAGTTTCAATGTACATCATAAAAAGGGAAACTTTTTAGGAGTGAGAGAAAGTGAGAGAAGTGAGAGAAAAATGAATGTATGGATGAACAGCTTTTAGTCATTAATTAAACGAGTTAATCCTTAAGAATCGTGATTGATTATATTATATTGTACACTGTTTTCCATTGAGTATGGCCACAGACCCTTGCTGTTATTACTCTGGCCTTATTACTGTGGCCTCAGACAGTTCAGTCAATGAACATTCACCAGCGTCGCCTTTACCCAGATACAAGAGGGAATACTTTGCCTCGCCCCCTAATCAGTAATGTGACACAAAAACACCTCCGGTAGCATAAAATTGGCTGACACCTGGTTTGACATAATTCACTTCCCTCCCCATAGTGCAGCAGGCACCCAGTTACACTCAGCTCTGTGCTGTGAGATGATGGGTAATGAATCAGGAGTCAATGCACTTCGTCCAATAAGGAAATGATGGAAAAGGTGTCTGGACAGTATCCAGTATTACTTTCTGGGCAAATGGGTCTCTTATTAAAGACCTGATGAGGTGAAACATTGAGTAAATTATGAAAAACAATGTACTTAACAATACGGTACTAAGTAAGAGATAATACAGGTCAAACAATTCACAAAAAAATTATGCCTAAAAGAAATATGTGCTCAAACATGTAGAATCATTGTTCTCCAATCTTCCTGTAAATCCTCTGTGAAGGGATAGCTTACTCAAACTGCACCAAGGGACAGAACATCCCAGTAAGTCAAAGTAAATATGGCATTACATTTCATCACTGCTTATTTGTTGTTTTTTTTAACATTGCTAACTCCTTACATACTGTGCAGCTGAGTGTTTGACTGAGACTGTTCCACTTGCATTACTTCCACTCATGTTTCCTTTTTTAACTTAAATCATGACAGATTAGAGTTGTGGTTGCTATAGGAACTTGCCTCAGGAAGCAGAATTTTGAGACGTTATGCTATTTCCACCAATGCAAAGTGTGTCATCGGAAGCTGATCCCTTGTTAGCCATAACTGTTTGTGATCCCAATGTCCGCAAAGCAAACCACTTCTTTTGTACACATAACGTTGATGGAAACTTCGGATGGCATTTCGATTGTATTGTATTTCAGATGCACGTTTGAACTGTATTGCAGTCAGTGGAAGCCACGAAGGAAGCACAACTGAACACTACACCAGTGACAAATAAATAGCCTGAAATGGTAATCAGCAGGTGTTTATGTGGCCAAACGGGCAAACATGATGAGGTGAAGAAAAAGCTCTCTGACACCGTTCTGCTTCTTTAAGCTCTGCAGCACAGGTTGGAATACTAATGCCAATGAACACTTCAATCATTTTTATTTTTTCTATCAACTGAAGCGGAGTTAAGTGGCCATGAAGACAATATTTTAAATGTATTAAAGTAATAATCCATGACATTTTCATATAAATACGTTTTTGTTTTGCTACTCTCTATCACTGATTGATAAAACACAATAGTGATTCAACCTATAGCCAGTTCATGAAAGCTTTTACATTCTGAACACCCGGTGTCAGGTAGGCCTTTCCCGGGAAAATTCCTCTGGTGCACAGGAAGTGATGCGTTTCACATTTCCGGCAGCAGCAACAGCAGTGTTTTTTGGAATAAATAGAAGAAGAACTGGGACGTTAGTATGAGCAGCAATACAGCTGGCTAGTCACACGATAATCCCAACATCATCAAGGTTCAGGAAGTGTTTTGGACATTCATTTGTAGTTCCCAGATTTCAAAATAGCTGGTTTCATACGGTTCCAATCATTCAATCGATCAGAGAATTTACGGTGCAAGAGTAATGGATAGCTAAATTGGATCTGCATTTTGAAATTTGAGAAAAACAAGAAAAAAAATCATTGGTACAAGACTTTGCTCGGTAAAGGACTACAATTTCCAAGGTGCTTTACGCCACAGCGCCGTTTTCGATCGATCGGCCAGCTCACCGTGATACAAATGGTTTTGTGCCGGATTGAAACCAATTGTACAGCATTTTACAAATTCCTCAAGAGTGAACACTTGAAAGAACGGTGGATCATATTGTAAGATTACATTTCTTTCAAACAGCCGTGCAGCTGTTACGGAGCACAGAGCTAGCTACCGTGTCAAATCGGCGCTGAGGAGAGCGTGACAGCGGAATGAGCGTAAGAGCGTGAGCTGTTCTGTTCTGATCGTGTGATTGGTCGGGAGTTGGCGAGCCTCATGGGTATTGTAGTAGGTGTCATGGAAAAGTATGTGTCTGAAGATAAAAATCATTGATGATAGCGATCACATAATGGTGCCTTGCTTCACTCCGTAGAAGATCATCAGCCTGTTTGATACAGATCACACTGTTTGATTGACAAGTGATCTCTGGGAAGTGCAGTGCAGAAACACCACAGCAATGAGCACTGAGCACCAAAGATGTCATTAAAAAACACATGAAAAAAACAACAACAAGAATCTCACTTTGATATAAAAAACAAGATTTTCATTTGTCAAAATGGATCAACTTCACCTTGACTGAGATCTTCCCTTCATCCTTGGGTAAATGTGCTGCCAGGAACCAATCTCCAGGGAGCGGACTGGTCACGTTGAACGCTCCCGTTGTACGGTTTGGAAGAGTCCAGGTCAGAGTAACAGCAAAGGACCCTGGGACAACTGTATCCCGAGGGAAGTGGGTGTAGAGGGGATTGATCACGGGAGGCGCCCCAGACCTGAAGTACCTATAAATCACAAAGCCAAAAGCCAAAATAATATCCTTGTTAGTGGGGCCTAATACTTTTAGTACTGAAGTATCTGCCGAATATAAAATCTGTCCCATCAGAAGTCTGGCCAAGATTCTACTGTAAGAGCAGCCAACAGTATTAGCATAGATGGCATCTTCTATCTTGAATATGAAGGATTCGAACATCCATCAATAAAACATTAATGATATCCGATCCTTCACATTTGAATGTGATAACGATGGCCACATCAATCACAAGATCACAGCGACATGAACGCTGAGATTCACACCTGAACTATATGTGCTCTCGTGACAAACATTACTTGCCAATATTATGAAAATATAAAGCGAAACACAGCTAATGTGTCAAACATCACTTCCTCCATATGGTGAGGCTGCCAATAATAGCTGACACTGCACAGGTTTAGCCAGCTGCTTTACCATCTTCCCAAAGGCAGGCTTCTGGTCTGCAAGGCCCTTGTTATTATCCCTTCATACCTGACTGAGGGAAAGGACTTCCCACACACACACACACACACACACACACACACACACACACACACACACACACACACACACACACACACACACACA
>OMLI01072100.1:0-10295 GCA_900302605.1 Rondeletia loricata | reverse complement strand
TTAAACTCCAGAACCCTAGCATCACATAAAATGCATTAATAAGGCTCAGATAAGGGATTTAAATATGTAACGCGCCATTCAAATCAATCCAAGTATTTCCTCAACCGCTGGACCATTACGTTGATTGATGAGACATAAAAGCAGACATGGGGACATACAGGAAGTCGTTGTGATAAAGCAGGGGATTACATTTTGTTTCCAGGGCCTGTGGTTGGTCCTGTCCACCAAGACTCATTAAGAATGGCCTTGACATTAAGGGCCCTCTCTCTTTCAACCTGTTTGTGGCCATGATGCTGAGATCAAACGCAGCGCTATAGGTGAGGGCACTCTCAATGGCCTAAAGCCGGTCATTCATCCTTTTTAAAGACAGGAAATCAGGCTAAATGGAGGCCCGGCTCCTCCTCCTCCTCCCTGCTAAAGAGGCTTCAGAAGCTGCAGAGTTTTTGCAGTAAAGAATTTCAAGTGGCCACGGGCCTTTGAGGCGGAGTGGAGAGCCAATAAAACCCAGGATTACTTGTGTCAAAGAAACACACCTGCGTTTGATACATTGTCAGGGGCCTTTTCCTAATCACTGAGTTCAGGCAAGCCGGAATGAAACGCTTCTTTTTCAAGGGAACTTCCACTCAAAATAACTTTAAAGCCCTATTCGCAGACTAGTATTACCTGAGAATGTGGGTTATGTAATGTTTACTAGAGGACCTTGGTCATTCATATCAACGATTCGCATTGGACTAAATTTACACGGGGACATCAGGTATATCGCGTCAGCTTTTGGCTGTAGCCCGGATGTTCAGAGAGGAAGAGGAGGCGGAGACGTTTGTGTTTGGATTTTTCTGGCGCGCCTCGCTGACTGAACTTGTATGAAGATCCTTTGGGATCGAAACGTTGATCGGTTTGGTGAAAATAAATACCTTTGGGAGCATTACAGCAGTGTGCGGACTCTTATCACTCTTAATGAAACCTTATTTCGCCGTGATATTGCAAGCATATCCACGTCAACACACCGTTCGAATAGGGCTTAAGACTGATTTCCCCCATTTTTACTTGTCTTGTATGTATTTCCCAGTGTTTATCCCGTCTGTTAAAAGACCACAGGGGAAATAAATTACTTTTGTTCGACTTAGTTGACTCATATTTGACGAAATCTAATCTAATCTAATTTATTCTAATCTTATTTAAGAATTTAACTTAAGAATTGTTTTCTTGGCAAAGTGGAAAAGCCTCTGAAACAGCATTTAGACCACGGGACACTAAAACACTCCACAGGATGATAATAATAATTATTATTATACATATTAACGCATACAGCTCTTGTGTGGAATCCGATCAAAATGTTGCATTAGAATCAATTCAGGTTAATGGCTTCCCATTGACAACCAGTTGTAGTATTGATCAAGTCTACAATAAATGAGAAATCAAAGCACATCATATTGGAGGTGGACAACACTGACTGGCCAATATCCGTTTTTTAATGAAAGTCCAAAATCAGCCTGATATATTGTTCCTAGCCGTAGTTAAAATGACGATACTTGTCACTGTACTTGACAGATCTGCATCATATTTCAGCTACAGTACAGTATCAGTATCCGGTATCTGGCCTCAGGGCAAAACATTACAAGCAACAGCCACAGCTCATCGCTCTCTCTCCCTCTTCCCCTCTCTCTCTTCCTCTCTCTCTGTCTCGCTCTCCCTCCCTCCATGACAGATGCATGATTGATATCCGTGGTGCTGGGTGTTATGCTGTTTCTAATTTTAGCCTCGCTCTCTTGGGGACTCTCAGCAGCAACAGGTAAATTGGACGCCGAAGCTGGAGTCCATCTGTTCTGTAAATAGGCATTGATAAATTATTTTCGGTGACAGCCATAGATATGAATGATGTAGCATGTAACAGCATGTAATCTACAATACCCGTGTGTTTGTGTGTGTGTGTACTTGTGTGTGCACACTCTTGCACATTGTAAACATTCATGTGTAAGCCTGTATTTGTTAGAAAAAAAGGCTTTCCCTGTCACATTAGCGAATCAGTGTTTTATATTTAATGTTTCTCTGTGGCATTTAGATGCTTTGAGTGATGAGAGTGGAACCAGGTAAGGAATTTGTAACCAGGAACCATTTGTAGCATGACGTATATTTACTGTACATTTTAGGCATATAGACCTTTAGACATGAGATGAGGAAGCTAATTTCAAGAAACTTAGCGCTACTTTCTTGCTACTAGCTGAAAAAAGTATATCTATCCATACTAAGTTATCTAGGTTAGCTAGTTAGCCAAAAGAGGGCTTTGCCATTTATATTTTTATTTATATTTTGACCAGAGTTCCTTCTTTGCCAGTTAAGTTTTCCAGAAACACTGTGGTTCTTTGGCTCCGCCCACTGAGGTTTAATCAACCAGTGAGGTAATTTCTGCCTCCAGAGCAGCTCTGCCTCTGAGAAATGTTTGTAGAACTAAAACTCCAATCTTTAAAATTCCTATTTGCCAAAATTAATAGTAAAGAATGCAAGGGTCAAAGTCACACCAATATAACACCGAATTGTACTGTAAAATACATTAAAATGACATTTACAGCGGGGTCAAGCCAGCCTCTGAGGATTTAGTTTCTACAAAACACACACTTGAAGATTAGTTACATATTTAAAAAGGTTTTTCATTGACTGCATTTGAGTTTTCAGGCATGCAACCAGGAATTTGGACAGTTTTTGATCTCTCAAAGAGGAAAGGAAAACATTGCAACAAATCAGAAGAGCTGCTTCTGCAATACTCTGATATCTGTAAAGCAGCACTTCCTGCAAGGGAAAGATAACCTCAAATCACTGGAAAACAAAATGGTATCTGTCTTTTTCACACTTCACTATCTTAAAACATGATTAGCTTTTTTTTGTGAATAGACTTTTCTTTTTTCCTCACCTCACACAGCCAGGAAACTGGGTCATTTTAATCATTTGAAGCTCATAAAGTAACCAGGCCAGCAATCTACTAGGTACATGTAGGTCAGAGTCCATCTTGGCTCCCGCGTGGGTTCTGACCGCAGCGTTCCCCCCGACTGTCACTCGTGATTAATCTGCTAATGTCCACATGCAAATTCTCCAAATAGGCCTCCTCAGTGTGACTGTACAGCTAATGGGTGTCAGCGGAGACTGTTTAGCCGTGTCATGCATATGTATGAGCTCGTATATTTAGCAGCCAAGTTTGCTTTTGATCACTGTGTGGAGAATGAGTGGACTGAGATGTATGGTGGTCCAAAAGCTGGGGCACATTAGCGGCTGACCACCTGCCTTTCATTTCAGGCCTAAATAACAGACGGACCAAACAGACTGCAACACACCGAGGCGTTCCTATAGGACCCTTGTGACGATGCAGACTTCAAGTGGTTTATTAAATGAAGGTTTCTTAATTCCAAAACACAAACTATCTATTTGGGAAAAGAAAAAATAGTTACCTGATGGTCATAGCTGCATGTAATACTTCAAAAATACACCTCATTGCATCATATGTATTTTTTTTAGGCAAACGTTGCAAAATTAAAATCTTAACATCTGTCCACTGTTCAAAATTTCTATCATCTAAAATGTCCCTTTTTTAATCATTTCTATTTCAGGTTTCTATTTCAGGTTCTTTAACTAATAACTTCAGTAATAATCCCAGCAGTCATTTTATACAAGTAGGTGTCAGTTTTTGTTGGTGATATGTAATTATGCAATAAAGGCTTCAAGTAATCCAACGTGAAGGAGCAGAATCATTTTCAACATGAATGCGCCTACACATTTGTTAACTTAAAATGAAAATTCAGCAGATGTTCTCCACGCTTCTTTGCGAGCCTCAAAACACAAGTAAGCTTGAATGTTTCTGGGGACACTGGGACACATCTGGTGCCACTGTGCGCCCGGTCTGGTATTTAGTAGATCGTACCAATGAAGAAATCTTTCGATTAGAACTAGGAAATTGCTTCTGTCAAGCCCACTCAACGGGAGGGAAGATAGCTCTCGCTTGAACTGAGTCTCAATTTGAAAACAGAGGAGTATAGGAGATCTAATGTGGCATTGATAACATTTATCATGGAAGAGAAAGGAAGGCTACATCCTGGTTCCAGAGGACTTTGTATTCTGTCCTTTCCTGGTTGTGATCTGTGGAAAACATGACCTAAATGCATTGAACGTGTTAATAGATGCTGGAGACACCTTTATAGTTTCAGACTTCTTGAATGGCTCACATATACAGCATATTAATCACACTAGCAAGCTGCAGAAAATCACAACATGCAATGTATATGTTGCCATTAGTCACTGAAAATGCTGATATATAAAAAAACAAAGCTTGTACAGCTGCGCCGGTTTGGGGAGCAGAGCGGAAACCCGGAAACAAAGCATACAGTACAACGGATGCAGCCAATTAAAATTTGACGTAGGCTCTCTAAATGTTTAACAAGCACAATCGCTATTTGCAAAATGAAATCGACCACTTCAAACCCGAGACGTAGGGACTGTAACTCGCTCTGTGGGTTACCTTTACCTTAGCGAGAGAGGAAAAAACCTTTGTAAAGGACTCAGGCATTCCTTTTGTAACCAGTTTAATGGCCAATGCCTCCTGGTCAAGAGGTGGTCGCTGAATGGACTAATTCTGCAGGATTAGTCCTCTGCGGTGGTGATCCAGCCAGCCAAACAAATGTGACCTTACGGTGCCGATTCTGTGCACGTAGAACCATACGTTGACTCCATAGGGGGGAGAGTTCAGTCAAGGGATTAGTGGGAATCAACCATTCAGCCGTACCCCACCCTTTTGAAATTCCTTTTTTCTGACTTTGAAAGACTTGTTTAACAAAAATCACATCACAGAAAGGGGGGGGGGGGCACAACAAGTGAAATACCAGCGAAATGAGAAAAGAGGAAGCTCGGGGCAAGGCAAGCCTATAGACAAGAGAGCTAAGCAAACTCATAACGTCCTCGGTTTGTGTTCCAGTGTGTGTTAGGGATGTGTTTTCAGTCTCCAAGTGCCTGACAGAGGGCCGGGGGATAAAACCATAGAGAGGTGGACATGCTAGACCTGGGTTACACAAAACACAGGCTTCACGTGTGTCAGGTGACCTTTTGTTCCCAACAGGGCTCAGTTCTGCCGGAGCGCACAGACAAATAAACAGTAATTGTTCCAAAGGGTGGCTCGCTCTACTGGCTCAAGTAACATCCAACCAAAAATGTTCCAAGGGAGCGTTTCTGACGATACTCAGGGAAAGATAATGTGTAAAAAAAAGATTTGTCATTTTCGACACACACGTTTGTGTCACTTTATAACACAACGTATGTTAATAACAACATATGTTATGTCTATATGAGTTGCTATATTAATAGTATATGTCATGTTGAAAAGTAACAATAACACATGAAAGTGATATGGCCCTTTTGAGAGTCTAAAAGCAGTTTTTGTTGGGTAATCTCAAGGCCCACATGCTAACAGCTATGTGCTAATGTGCTGACCCAGGATCACTGGCAGGTCACATGACCATAAAAACTTAAAGTAATAATCTGTGACATTTTCATATAAATAAATGTCCGTTTTGTTACTCTCTATCGCCGACTGATATAACACAACGGTGATTCATCCTATTCCAGGTTCATGAAAGCTTTCACATTTGCTGTTCTAAACACCCGGTGTCTGGTAGGTCTTCCCCGGGAAAAACCAGCAGGGCTCTGGTTCCTGAGGACCAGGAGTGAGAACCACTGACGTAGCCGACGTAGCGCCGGCTCATGCTTGTGTGACTTCTACCGTACTGCCTGGTGTAGGAACGCACACTGTATTTCCCTTATGCAAGGCTCTTAGGACTCTGCATCCCTAAAGCTAGGTACACATTACACAACTTCTAGTTGGAGAGTATGTCAAATTTAACGACTGCAGTTTGCCTTTCATAACCACTTAACTCACATTCAAAATACATAATCAAGAAAAAGAGCTACACACATTTTGCATCTAATGAAGATTGTGCTGGGGTTGAGAGCACACGACCTGTTTCCAATCTAAAAATAATGTTTATTGGGCAGTCGGCAAAAAAATCCAAGGTTAGGATAGATAAACTGATGTTATGATTGGCTAACAGGTTTTCTGTAACTGCAGTGTTGACTGAAGTGGGCATTTAATGAATTCATGAGCTGAGGGCAAACAGTTATGAGGGAAGTGTGAATACAGGACAAATATTATTTGGTGAAAAAGTGGTAATCCTTGCTCCTGAATCTGATTCTCAACTCAAAATAGACATTGCTGTCTCACCGAATAAATGCATTTGATTTGACAGGAATGCTTTCAGTCTCCATCCTCTCATCTTCTCATCAACCACAAGGGGCCGATACATTATCGGCTTTATGACACGCCTGGTAAAGATCACTGGGATACCCACTTGTTCTTCAGTCCTTTGACCTTATCCCAATGCATTCTCTATTAAAAACCATTTATGACTGTTATGACTGAACTGTATTTAACAAGTCTGTCAACGCCAAAGCTTTGTTAGTGTCGGTGAGGCCGATTGAATGTGAAACGGCTTGCTGGGTGACGAAACCCCCGGCGGTGAACTTTCAGGTTGAGGGATTTGGTCCGGGTGGACAGGTGGCTCCGCTGGAGAGGCAGGAGATCGGGGCGGCGCCTTTGAAACTTCCTCAACTGGAAAATGTGGCTGGCTTTTCACACGACAAGGACTCTACACTGCAAATAATGACTATTTAATGTCAAGTCATTCCATCTAATATTGGGTCTTAAAATCGTACTTTTCTTAGAACAAGTGGTGGAAACGTTCTGCCACAAAGTGAGATCTTTTCCCTTGTCTCCAAGCTAAATCAGCCCGTTTCAAGAATTTTCTTCTATCAGGTGAAATTACCTTGATACTTATGGACCTCATTTCACCTTAAACCAGTAAAACTGTACTGAAAGCTAGTTTTCACTTGCTTTTTACTTGAAAAATAAGATTTTAATACATGATGAAATCACTTGTTAAGTTGGATATGTTTTGCAGTGTGCCCCTCAGATCTGCTTCTGACAGTCCCAGTCGGATCGGATTCTCACCCCTGGCAAGTTCTGGTCAGAATCAGATACTTTGGCTTTGTTCAGCTCTGCCCGTTGGCCCTGTTTGGTAGAAAGTGGAGCAGTTGATTTTTCAAGTAAATGAACTGTTTACATCCCCAAAACATCCCAAACATGTGCAATAAACAGTTTAATTCAGTTAGTAATAGTTGGTTGAGTTTTACAGTTGATAACAGCTGTTTTCACTGTCCTACAGAAAATTTGATAAACTCTATATCTCCTGTAAATCTAATTGATGCTGTATATAATGAGTTTTGTTCCAAAATGAAGAAAATGTATTCACCCTTTGAACTAAGTGGCATCCACTCTCACAAAATGATCAATAGTACAAAATTAAAACTAATTATGTTACTTTTTAAAGGATGGTAAGTAATTTATGTCCTCAGACTTTGATAAAGCTTTTGCAAAGTGAATTATCTATATTTTGGAGATGAATAATGAATTTAAGATCTTTTTTGAATTCCAAAATGGATATATAGCACTTTGGAACATACTGCTCTATATAATCTAATTATAAGAGTTCCAGTAAAAGCACTTTCAGGTTTTTTGCCTCTTCTGCACATTTCCTCTCACATCTACCTTGTTTTACTCTATAATATACTCTGTATATTTGTGTGCTACTAAAAACTAAACTAAACTAAACTATCATTCTTCAGTTATGCATATTGCTGTTATCAGGCAAAAACCACAAATCTGCAAATGGTATATTTTTCAAGAATATCGGAAGAAAAGAATGCTTATTTTCGTATGGATGCCCATGTAGCTTTGACATCAAACCATGTATTTTTCAACAGGTTTTTATAGGCCAAAGGGTCACGACAGTCACTCCACACACAAATGACCATGTAAGCTTTCCAGGTAAGAAGAAGAGAAGCACCACAGTGCAGTTATGCGGTTTCTCCGCAACAGCAGCGGTGTGGTCATGAAATACTTTACAATGCTGCACATTAAAGAGCGAACGGTCAGACCTGGAAGCGGTTGTTCAAAAATCTGTGATGGTGTTATTGGTTGGAATTTGTATGTACGCCTACTGGTGCGCCATGAAGTAACCACCAAAAACATGCAGTTTTCTAGGAAGTAAAAGTAATGGGATTTTGATATAACAATATGAGAAAATAAAACAAATGTAATTGTTTTGGCATTTATTGTTAAAGCATCATTAAAGTTTGGAAGAGGTTTGGGTTGTGTAGTTATCTTGCCATGATGTAACTCCAAATATTGGCGAGATATCTTCAATAGTTGCTCCGTAGCTTCAAACTTGATGATCCAAAATAGTGTTTTTTTCTCTCCCCCATACACATGCATTGCACGGCGAAACAGGTCTCAAAGTCACACTTCTAGCACACAAACGAAGGAGAACAAAGCGGATTCTGCCGATGTATAAAAGAACAAAACCCAATTCATCCAGTATCCCAGATCATCTTCCTAATTCAAATAGTAAAATCAACACGAAGTTGAAATTTTTTTTCTCCAAAAAACGCGGAATCGGGTTTTGTTCTTTTATACATTGGCAGAATCCACTTTGTTCATGTTCGTTTGTGAGCTAGAAGTGTGACTGAGACCTGTTTCACCGTGCAATGCATGTGTATGGGGAGAGAGAAAAACACTGTTTTGGATTATCAAGTTTGAATCTACGGAGCAACTATTGAAGATATCTCGCCAATATTTGGAGTTACATCATGGCAAGGTTACTACACAACCCAAACCTCTACCAGACTTTAATGATGCTTTAAATACGTTATGATACGGAAAATTAGCTAACAAGGTGAAAAAGTCATTTTTCATTTTAGTGTGACCTGAAAAGATTGGGCTCCATTTGTTTTTTTTTGCTGTTCGGACTTTAGAAAATCGTGTCAGATATGTGAAAAAATGGATTTGAGCTGCCTGTCTGCCCACAGCCTTCGACTGGACCTGAACTGGCCAGTTATCTGATGTTAACTCCTTTATGACAGTTGATAGGTGAACAGGGGGGAGAGAGGGTTTCTTCCTAAGGAAAGGCCAGAGACACTCAACTGACCGCCAAGTGTCACATGGATCAGTGCACATGGATAGTATCTGCCCTACAAGTGCAGGCACACACACACACACACATACCAATGCATATACATATACATAGCCACACATATCACGCATGATACATAACCACACACCCACAGACAACACACTCACACGTACACACACACAAAAATCAATCACCTGGCTTATGAGTGTGCTAATGATGTTGTTGACGTTAATGAGGAAGGTGACATGCTCATGAAGGTGGGTAATGATGCTAATCATGGAGATATCACACTGGTGCACCATCAACAAGCCATCATGTCCGTGAATGAGCCATCGTCCTTAAGTGTTTTTATGTTTATGTGTGTACGCACCTGGATGTTTGGGATCGTGTCGAGATTTGTTTAAAGCTGCAGCGCTTCCTGATTCGAGGCGTATGAGCCAATCGCAATAAACCGGCAACAAAACAAATCACCATCCACACACCCTGCGGTGGGTATCTAAGGTTATCCACATCCTGACGTTGGTGTTTAAGTGCCTGGAAAAATAAATCAAGTGCATCTCAAGTAGTTCACATTTTTCATCTACTTTTTCAGCCATATTCAAATGTATTTGTACATGGTTATATATCACTGCTGCCAGGTGAAAACCTTGCATCTCCAACATGTCAACTTTTCAGGAACAGCCTTGTTACAGCGTGGCCGAGAGGCCGAGCCGTCTAGAACAGTAAATGTCTGTATGTATGTATGTATGTCTGTCTGTCTGTCTGTCTGTCTGTCTGTCTGTCTGTATCCCAGAAGTGGACCAATCACATCTCACGCTGCAACGTGCATCAATCACAGCTCGCGCTGCTACGTGCATGACGTCACGCAACATTGAGGGCAAAAAAACCGCTGCTGCACTTGGGCACACAGGCGGAGCTTACATGCATTTGATAGCACACTCCGACTCCAGACATTCAGTGTGATGGCGTGGCTCCCCTGTCCAGTGTTTGGATGTGGCGGGTTGCTGGGTGTGCAGCAACAAACACGATGTAGCTATGATGATAGCTAACGCTCTCTTAGCTAACGTTAGCTAGCGGTCGGTGTTTTGGAGCTGACTAGCCTTGGCTGCTAGCTAGCTGGCTGGCTAGCGTTGGGTGGGACTTTGTTTGCGGGCTGCACGCCTATAGTGACTTGCCGTGGCTGGAGATTGGACAGGGAAGCCACGCCGTTTTTAGACTCTATGTCTTGTTTTTAAC
>OMLI01072089.1:16858-37118 GCA_900302605.1 Rondeletia loricata | reverse complement strand
TTTGGCACATGGAGCTTGTGAATGCTCTGCACATTACAATTCTTGACTGACTCTTTTCAAATTGTGGTATCATATAGATATGGTTCATTACACGGCGGCACATGAAAATTTTGAAAATATTTCACTGTTGTATGGGTCAAATATTGTGGTTTTGGCCTATTTAAACACATGGAGCTTGTGAGCGCTCTGCAAGGTATAATTATTCACAGATTTCTCTGAAATTGTGGTGGAACACAGATATGGGTCAGTACATAGCGCCAGATGAAAATTGTCAAAATATTTGAACATTTGACCATTTTACGGGGAAAAAACATTGAGATTTAGGCACATATTCCACCGTTAACACTCTAATTCTTGAAAGCTTCAACCGATTGGCTTGAGATCTTCAGAGAACATTGGAAGTGGTACAAAGACGAACCCCATTGAAATTCAGCACCACCCTATCTACGATGGCAGAATGCCAGGGGTCAAAATGTCAAATATTGGGATTTTATCCAAAGTTAACAGTTTAACTCTTGCATGCTTCAAAACGTTTCACTTTGAAAACATGAAAAATAATAACACATACTTGCCATAAATATATTATAATCTGTAGCAGGGCCTAGGTGAGCTAGTATTAGCTCCCAGCTCCCAAAAGCTGCGTTTTGGGAAAACGAAGGGCTTTGTTGGAACTTTAATGGTACAATTTACATGATACTAAGGCCAAGGAGGAAGGCTGAAAGTTTGAGCCACCAAGGGAGCAGCCATTTGGAAACCACACACAAACATTTAGCGCTTGGTAGGTCGTTTTGTATAGACGTTTTTGTCTAGTCCCTTTGAGGCTAGTCTATAGCTTGTCAACGAGACTAGTCTCGCTAGCCAATTAATCTGTCTCAAAGATCTAGTCTAAATTAAATATGATTATAAAATGACAACAACATAATTAACAGTTAAGCGTTAATTTAGCTAGATATTTTCATATTTCATCTTTCAAAAGCAGAATCAGAGCATATTCTTTACGTGAACTTACCTGACGGTGCATGGAGCGATGCCTTTGACAGTAGGGAGAAAAAAGAGCAGAGCGCATAACGCACCTGTCAGGATTGGTTTAACTTGGGTGACGACAAGAATGTTAGCATCATGTTCATCACGTTGTTCAGTCAATAGCCTCGTTAGACTTTTCCCCCCCAACTACAGACATTTTGTGACGTTCAGATTTAAAAGTAGCCGGCCAGACAGAGGTGAGTGGCCGGCAGCCGGCGCTTGGGGAACCCTCTGTATACTGATATTTTATTGATCTTTTGATCTATTGATTTATTGACCTTTTGGTAAATTCTCTTTTCTCTTGCCCCCCTCCACAGGGAGGTCAGAGGTCAGGGTCAGCTATAGAACAGCAGCCCTGGAGCTGTTAGGGATTCCGTGTCTTTGTCTTGCTCAAGGACACTTCAGCAGGGCAGATGTTTGCCGACATGGGGCTTGAACTGGGTCTCCCCACTACTCCACCACGCAGTTACTGACTGGAAAAATAGAGGCAGCTTTCAGAAGAATATGACAGTGGTTTGTAAATGGCATTGTTCTGCCACAGTAGAGAAAGACAATGTCCCATGAAATACGCTGCATTTCATATTACATCTTTCTCTGCAGAGGGGAAAGGGAGATACAACATTTCACTTGCACTGACACTAAACTCAGAGAGATTGACAGAATAAGGAATGATGAGGGTGACTGCCTTCCTATTTGCACCCAACTGAAACAATCTTAGAACAAGAGATTTGTTTGATTGTTTGAAACCTGACTTGGTTTTAATCTTTTAAGGTTCAAAGGTTCTTGGAAAAGATGTTAGACAGTTTTTTTTTGTTTTTGTTTAAGTGCCTTTATGCTTTATCCTTTTGAAGCATCCTCTCAATGGTGGTTTGGTTTGATTGATATAGTGGAGCAACGGTTCTAGCATTTGCTCAATATCAGAGCCACTGCTTTTTATCAAGTTCAGTTACTGCATATATATAGTTTGTGTTGTTTTACTTTGACCTCCAGCACTCTCAAGCTTTATCTAGGGAAGTAGCCTGGGGGGGACTGTGGAAATTCTGCAGATTACTTTATTAGCCACACAAGGACTTAGATGTGCATGTAGCCCCCCTGCACATAAGCGTTTCTACAGAGAGGTCAGAGCACTCAGAGCCGCTGGGGGTTCAGTGTCTTGCTCAAGGGCAAGTGTTGGTTAATATTGATGTAACCATCCATTATCAAATTTTCAGTGCCAGGTATCAGTCTGCCTCTCTAGTCTCTACCTCAAGGCCTATCATTGCTTTGGATGAGGGTAGGAGTGCAACCTTTCTACAAAACAGGGTGTTTAGAAAGCTCTCTCAACTCCCCGTAGACATTGATTCTGTAGCAGAGTAAACAACATCTTTCATTGATAATGCATAGAGTGGACTTAATCCATTAATTGTTTTCTTGAAGAATAGCTATCTGACAACCTGAACCTAGTATCAGATCCTGCTCAACAACCATATCTATTCTGATTTTGCTAATTTTACACTGAAAAGACACCTAGCTAACAACCTGAACCTAGTAGCAAATAGTGCTCAACGCCTACAGTATATCTAGTCTGATGTTGCTAGTTTTGCACTGAAATGATAGCTAACAACCAACCTGAACCTAGTGTAGCAGGTGACGACTTCAAAGGCCTTACTTCTCCACATGCCCACATTACACTGCAGTCCGAGCCTGATGTGGGAGCACTTACCAAATGAGAGAGCCGGTCTGAATAGCCGAGGAACAATTGCATTAATTTACTGTACTCAACCACCTCTGCGGATAGTTTGTTTATATTGGATTACTCCATTGTTACGTTGCCTGAACCTCCGTTTCTTTCAGTGGTGAAAATGTTTTTGAGTTTAGTTTTTCTGTTGTCAAGCTAACAGTGAGTGGCACTAATTGGCATTTGTCCTGTTCTCAGCATAGCTGGCGTTCAGGGAAAACGGAGGAGATGTTTTAATAAGTAGCTATTAAAGAGCGGCTTGCGCATGAGTGCACACACACACACCCTCACACAAACACACACACACACACACATAAACACCATGATCCGTTCTGTTGCTGAAAATTGATGAGTCAATGAGTTGTTTCTTGGTGATTACTTCCCTCCCTGAAATAAGAGGCACCATTTTTATTTATTTTTATATTCCACTTGCCTTCATTTTAGTAGCTCCCAGTTTCCCCTCAGCCGGTCATCCATCTAAAGCAGTGAACCCCAGTTTAATTAATTATGTATATGCAAATGCAAGCTCATGTTGCCAGGATCTCCATTTTCATTTTGGCTTTTTCCTCCGTGTGCCGCCTCTTTTTATTTTTTCCTCTATGGCAGCTGCAGGTGGATTTATTGTAAATTCAATTTGCATTAAGGTTCTAATTTGCTGACACTGTGCATGAATACATTTTTAACCATTATGCACCTCAGCACCAACAAGTACTCACCCCCACTCCCCATACTTAAACTATGCGTGCATTTGGAGAGAGAAGATGGGGCGCAGCACAGAGTAATGGAATTCTTACTAAGCTTCTAATTGGACCAGAATAGGATGGCTTATTTCTAATCAGGAAAACGAACTGCTCGTTATCAGCCAATTGGCTGAGGGATAAGGGAATTGCGGTGTGTCTTGAATAAGTTGTTTTCTATGGGTGTATTAAGGGGAACAGCTGTGTGTGTGTGTGTGTGTGTGTGTGTGTGTGTGTGTGTGTGTGTGTTTGTGTGTGTGTGTGGTTTAAAGTGTGCTTGCATGGGTATATAACTAAAAAACAGCTCAAAATGACCAGAATGGCCTCATGTCCATACTTCATTTAATTAGTTTCATAGTTGAAAGCGTGGTTGACCTAAATTCAGACTATTGTAGAACTCACTATTTGCAATGTCTATCAATTTTGCATTAGTTGTTACAAAGGAAACATCTGTCCAATTCAAATGTATTCTATTCTATTTTGTTCTACTTGTTTTTGGTTGATCGCTCTTGGACTATGAGGTATTTGTGAGAGCAGATTGCATTCAGACCATCATTTAATAATTCAGTATCTGAAGGCTTGCGGCTTGACTGGTAAATGACTCACTTACCTATCCAGATTTACAATATGAATAAGTGAACATGTGATTTGCAGATTTGCTTTCCTCCACACTTTGCTCTGTAATTGGAGTTGTAATGCCCACAGTACCTCCTCACAAAGGTGACATTGTTTTAGAAAGGCTCATTTGAGACCGTGAGCCAAGACTGTACAGTAACTTGGATATGTTTGACTCTGTGGCAGGGTCTAGGTGTGTCTACTCTCAATCTGATGGCTGGCTTTTTAGCTTTGGCTTGAGGAATCCAATTCATATTTTCACTAGAATGTTGTGACAAAGAGAATACATAAAAGATAATTCATTTATGAATTGCTGCTTGACACATTTTTATGATTAACATGTTCTGGCCTGATGAGTGACTTCTCAGTTGAACCAGTCGCAGCCCACACTTACCCATAGCCTGTCGACTTTTCATGGGAATACTAGTCGAACAAGGAGAGTCATTTGAATATTGTGCACACCTTGGGAGACCAAGCTCGCTTCCCTACGTGTAGCGTCCTCAAGTTGGCACTCTTGCTACTCACCCTCTTAGACTGTGAGACCCTGCTGTCTTACCCTCAAAGCATGGAACGTGCTGGCAAGGTGGTAAATGGACTGCATTTATATAGCGCTTTTATCCAAAGCGCTTTACAGTTTTTGCCTCACATTCACCCATTCACACACGCATTCATACACCATTGGCAGAGGCGACCACGCAGGGCGCCAACCTGCTCAACGGGAACAATTAGAGTTAGGTGTCTTGCTCAAGGACACTACGACAGATTTTTTCCCCAGGAGGAGCTGGACTCGAACCACCAACCTTTCGGTTGCTGGGCTAGGACTCTACCTCCTGAGCCACTGCCGCCTCCAGAAACGCAAACTCCTATACATAAATATGGGAAAAAAACAGGCATAGGCATTTTCAGGAAACATCTCAGCCAGCTGTCCTCACTTCCCTGTGCTATTGGCTGGTCACTGTCACAGAGAATGAGTGCAGCGCCTCATATTATCTAGTTTGTAATTGAATTGTAGCGGGAGGTAGGTTGGTAATCAGTGTACAGCAGGTAGTTTTCGTTCCAGTATTTGACAGTATGTTCTCTAATGGGAAGCTCTGGCCCTACTCTTGTTCCAGGCCACTAGGTTTCCCTGGCTTCCCTGCGAGTGTGTGTGTGTGTGGGTGGGTGTGCATTTGTTTGCGCATGTGTGCTTGTGTGCATGCATTAATGTCTGTGTGTGCATATAAGTATGCATTCATGTGTGTGCATGTGTGTTTGCACGTGTGTGTGTTTGCATGTGTGTGTGGTTGCATGTCTGTGTGTACATATGAGTATGCAGTCATGTTTGTGTGTGCGTGTGTGTTTCTGTGTGTGTGTGTGACCCAGTGTGCATGCAAGTCTGCTTGGGTGCATGCATTCGTGTTTGTACGTGTGTGTGTGTGTGTGTGTGTGTGTGTATGTGTGAGAGAGAACGTGCACTGGCATCTCTTTCCTCTCTTACTGGTCTTCAACAACATTTAAAAAATCACACAACAGAATTGGTTCATTCTAGTGCTTAATATATATATTTTTTTTAAATGATTTCCCCTGCCTTACTTCTGAATTCCTTTCAACATTCCTGAAATTCAGTTTTTTAATATACTCGACCTTGAAGTCACATCTATCAAGAAATGGAGCCACCTTCCACTTCGGCTGAATTACTACAGATTGCCGCAAGTGATTTACAACACGGATGCCCTTTGTATACTTGTGTGGCTTTTGGAGACCTTGCTGCCCTTGCTGATCCGCAGTTTGAATCATTTCTCTATCATATTTTTTCCCCCCTCTCTCTCTGAACTGCCGGTGCAACTGCCTTCACCCTCCCGCTCCTCCCCTGCCTGAGAATTAAATAGCAAAGAGATAGCGGAAGGGTGAACGAGAGAGACGGACTGAGAGAGAGAGAGAGAGAGAAAAGGGAAATGGAGAGAGAGAGAATTAGAGAGAGAGAGAGAGAGAGAGAGAGAGAGAGAGAGAGAGAGGATGATGCTCTGTTACTTAACAGTGTGGGAAAAAACGAGTGACAAAAAAATAAGGTCAGAGTTGACATAGAGCTGACACGAGCCCCCACTGCTTGCTTTGTTAGATATTCTTGCCATCTTATCATTTCACAGACGGCTGGCGCAGAGGCTTATGTGACAAGGCACTCTATCCATCTGGGTGCACTCTATTTTCACCGACGCTCATTTCGCGGGGGCACCGGAGCACAACACCCAAATGGTGTGTCGGTGTCTGTAGTGGACTGGCGAGGGTCTGAGTCACCAGCTTAGCGCTCCCACACTGTCATAATACAGCACAGAATAACAGGCTGACAGGGTTGCCAACGGATTGTGTGGCCCGTGTTTTTGTGCGTGCATCCCTGTGTGTGTGTGTGTGTGTGTGTGTGGGTGGGTGGGTGAGTATGTGTGAAAATGTCTTATCCACACTCTAAGGTACTCGTCCTGTGTGCGCAGTCATGTCTGCAATGCAGTACTCCAGCGTTTTCTCAGTAGTCGGTATTGTTTATGTTGTGTGTCTTGACACCTCCCAAGGCTGTTTGTTAGATGAGAGGATTACCGGCGCCGTGGGGAACAGAAGGATGATTTTCTGATTATATAGTGTGCTCTCTGGAGGAGACACCCCAGCCATAATGGGATCAGTGTTACATCTGCTCCTTGTCAAATGTTGCTCTGAAATAGGCGCAAACATATGGATACAAGTCAGTGTTCATACTTTGATTGCCCAGGAGATTCACATTGCTGTTTTGAAAACATAATGGCCCCTATGAAGCCATTGTCGAAGTCATCACAAATTCAAATGATGAGATGATCTGATGAGATGATGAAGAGTGTCACATTTCGTACAAATTTGGTATGAGTGCTGTATCCGACGTGAAAAGCGAAACACACCTAGACATGGCGGCGTCATACTATGAATACACGTGTGGGAAGTATACGGCTAATCACCTATATGGAGTCACACAGGCTGATTTACATGCTGCTTAGAAGAGAAATGCTTTGTCTGTGATGTGAGTGGAGCCAGGCATTACTCAGTACTGGTGCGCCTCTCCTTTCTCATATGCAGGTTGAAAGAAAATGCTCGCAACATTATTCGTTCGGAGGATTAAACATTAGGCTAGGATATTTCTGTATCTAATCATTGTAGGCTATAATTTT
This sequence comes from Rondeletia loricata, assembly GCA_900302605.1. Taxonomy (NCBI): domain Eukaryota; kingdom Metazoa; phylum Chordata; class Actinopteri; order Beryciformes; family Rondeletiidae; genus Rondeletia; species Rondeletia loricata. The sequence goes on along the minus strand of OMLI01072089.1, from coordinate 29,859 downwards.
TCACACTTAAAGTAATCATCTGCAAAATGTTCATATAAATAAATGTCCGTTTTGCTACTCTCTATCGCCAACTGATGCAACACAATAGTGATTCAACCTGTACCCAGTTCATAAAAGCTTTTACATGTTCTATTCTAAACACCTGGTGTCTGGTAGGTATTACACAAGCACCAAATATGGAGACAAAATGTAAAAAATGTATAACACACAGATCTCGCAGATTACCGCACAAAAAAGTCCCAAATACACTTTAGTTGTAGGTTTCAATAAATATTGCAGGCTGACTTATTTTGCCATGTTAACACGCAGAGAACCAATTCAAATGATTGTACACACATTGAGACCTGACGGGAGAAAGATATCGGCGCAAGGATGAAGTTGAAATTGATAAATTGATCAAATTGATTAATTAGACTAATGAGGATAGGCATATGCTGCCTTCATAAATCAGTGCCATGTGTTTGTATAGTGACAATAAATCAAGTCAAGCTTTATTTGTATAGCACATTTCACACACACACACACACACACACACACAACTTCAGAGCGGGGAGAGAGAGGCATAAGCTACGGTAAAATAAATGTTTTCAATCTACTTTTAAATGAGTTCAATGAAGGAACAGCTTCCTCCTCTCTACCTGTTTGATACAGTATCTGCCAGTTTATTCTTCCCTGCCCCTCTGCTCATTCTCTTCCCTGCAAGGGTCCACCTCAGCGAAGTGAGCCTTGTCCCCTTTCCCATCAGCCCCCTCTCTGTGCGCCCTGTCCCCGCCAGCGTTTAACCCGTGATTGGAGACAGCAGGTGCCGCTCTCTCCGGAGGCCGCGTCCAATCAGATGAGCCGAATCTGATAGAGGAGGAAGCCAGCAAGACTGCCGGCGATGTTTATTTTCAAATCAGTTTGTTTTTTTCGTTCTTTTTTTCTATCACATACGAGTATTTGCATATAAATGACAGGCCGGTAGCTGTCAAGGAAGAGAGGGAGATGGAGACGAAGGACAAATGAAGATGAAGTGTCATGAGAGTAAAGTGCAGGCGAGACGTGGAGAGATAGAGTTGTTTTATCTCTTTGTGAGGAATGGGGAGGAGGAGGGGATGTAAATGTCACTGCGATCGTGAAACAAGCTGGGCAGCTGGTGTCACCCTGCAAAAATATCCATCTTAACATGTCATTTGATCTTGTGTTAAGTCTGAAAATCCTTTTCTTAATTCTTCAAAACCAGTGAAAAAATGTTCACTTACTTACGTATCTTAAACTTGTTCAAGCATTTTTCAAGATAATGTTATTTCATTCAACAAGTGGAATGACCTCGATCCATTGGCAGTGTTTTCCTGCTGTGCACTTAGTTATAGATTCTGTTGTATGTCACCATATGGCCCATAATTATTAGCGTCATATCAGTGTCATTACACTAGCAGTATGATATGACCACCATTTGGCTTCTCCGAAATCATGCATTGTCTGATTGGTGTGAAGATTGGTGTCTGTTCACGCATAAGGTCTGAGTATTTCTTATTGTTCTAGAGTTCCCATTGTGTGTGTGTGTGTGCGTGTGTGTAAGTCTGCGTGTGTGTGCGGTGTGAGTATGGACATACACACACATGCAGAGGGCCGTGGCTGATTGCTTTATTGGCTGAGACGTCTTTCTTTTTCATTTTCTTTTCCCACCTGCTGGAGGTACTTCAATCATGCAGGTAATCTCCCCCTGCACGCCAGCGGCCGAGAGGTTACCTTTCCCACACATCAGAGTGCTATTTTCCTCTTAATTGAGACCCACTCTGCTGCGACAGCGTTTTCACAAGGTGGAAAACGGCAGGTCAAGATTTTGAGACCTTTCTCTCCCGCCTCCCTCCCTTGGCAAAGTGGCTGTGAAGTTGAAAAGTTCCTTTAGGCACCCTGGACCTAGGCCAGCTATGACGCAACACCTCTCGAGGGCAACTAAAGGTTCACCTCATAGATTGTGTGTGTGCGTGTGTATGAATCTGTGTATGCGTATGCTTGTGTGTTTATCCATTCAGCCTCAGCCTTAATGTATGTACGCCTTTCTGATTGAATTACACTGGTGCTTTTATGGAGAAAGATGGTTGTGTACCTTCTCCTTGGGTGTTTATGAGAGAACAGACACTTTGCGGGAGTGTCAGTGATGACCTGACTCAATCTGCATACGATTACCCCTCAGTAGACCTGTAACCCAATTTATGAGCTGATTGCCTCCTTTCCGAAGGGACCACATGCTCGTCTTAGGTGACCATAAAATGTAGCGGGAGCAAAATGACATAACATTTGTTTGGCTTTATTGTGGTTCTGGCCTTTAAACCGTAGATGCGTCTTGGTTATGTTTCCACACATCTTTACTAGCATCCTTGGTTGCATCCTTTCGACAGTCAATTGCACATCTCGACAAGACTGAATTTATTGGACAATATCCTGTTTAAGAATATGGAGAGCTCTGCTAAATTAGTCAAAACAGTATCCATTAAACGGTATATATTACTGTATTAAATTCAGAAAAACATCCATACCATAATGCCCTGAGTCTTATTTCCAATGTGTTCCTTTTAAGAGTGGGGGTCAAACAAGAACAAGCGACTGTGTTTTAGTGGAGAGGAATGGTTTGAATAATACCTTTTGAAAGGCTGATAAAGTAGCATCGGTTCTAAAACTCAAAAGGCCTCATTTATAAACATTTGATTTGACTTTATCCTTGATCCTATTGTATATTCATTAGAATATGGTGGTGTATATTTGCATTCATACCTTGGGTAGAAATAAAAAAAAAAATTTTTATATATCAAAAAAATGCATCTATACAACCCATTTTTATAAATCACATCTTTGGCTTGGATTTGGTTGTAAGCACAAAATATATAGGTTAAGAACCTTTTATAAATGAGGCCCCACGCCTCTTTTACAGAGTTGGACAAGTGAGACAAACATGACAAACAGAAAAGCAAGGCAGGCTTGACAAATGGCCCTGTCTTTGTTTAATGCCGTGGTTAAATCGGTCTATGGTTTGAAGACCCCATTTAAATGTGGTGTCAGTGAATGTGGCTCTATTAAATCTCAATTTCCACACGGAGTGACACGCAAACATTTGTTCTGTGATCATTTGGCAAAACACAGCAGTTACCAGATACCATTTTTTCCCAGCTGACAAACAGAATTGTTGGGACCCGGCCACACTCGGAGACTGACGAATTACCCCCTTTATTTATGGGTCGCGAACGCTGCTTATGCCTGATGGTCCCAGTCACTGAAGAGCTGTCAGAATTGTTGTTATCACTCAGCAGATTGGCCAATTCCCTCACCAATTGTGTTCCAATGGCATGGAAATCTGGTGAACAGGGACATGTTAATCGAGTTCAATTAGGCTTTGTACCATGTTTGTTTCCTGCCAACAGATTATGGAGAAAATCCTGTGCAATGATGTGAGCTCAATTGCCTTTGGGCGATTTAAAATGCTTCTTTTATCTGTCAGTAATGTGACTGCTGAAAAGACCCACTCATACGTGTTAGCATGTACATACTCTGTTTTAACCAACTTTTTTTATCTCATTTGTCTTTTTTATCAGATATTAAATGCAGGATATACTAATCTGTGTGTAATTTAATTATCTTGTAACTAGCACTGTATGTAATATCCACATTGAAGTATGTAATTACATTTTTTACTGAACTGTCCCCATTCTGTGAGACTATTTTTCTTCAATGTGGGGAAAAATGTTGAGCTGTAAAAATGAATGGCCTGAGTGTTTATTTGTGGTGCTGATGGGAAAGCCAGTGACAGAGCCAGGCTGTCAGAGGTTTGGCAGTGAAGCATTTACTGTGCTTTTCTGTTACCAAATACAGCCCAGCCAAATTGGAGCACTTCAGGGTAAATTAGTCTTTTTCTGTTCTGTCTGGGCAGGCACAAAGACAGGTGCTGTGGTCAGGTGCTGTGTTATAGGGCAACACTAGATTCCTCTTACTTTAATCCTAATGGGTTCGATAATATCGCTATCAGTATTGTGAGAGCAATTGGACTTAAATCCCTGCAGGAACCTTCCCTATTTTTCCTCGTGAAAGTTTCTCTCTCGTTGTAAGAACGGACAGCCAGGTGGTAGATTGGCCTTGACGTAGACAGGCGTGCGTGCGTGCGTGTGTGTTTCTAGGAGAGGTATCAGAAAGAGAACTTGTGCTTACTTGATACACTGGTTGGCAAATTAATATTTTTCTATGTTCTAACTGTAGCTCATTTATATGACCTTTTAAACCTTTTTTATCTTCATCTTGTCTGTGGTTGTCTTACCTGTAGCTTTTCACCAAGCCTTTGAGTTATTATCGTCCACAAACGAATTGGCAAGTTCTTGATAAGCGAGGGTAGACCCTTTGTTGCCATGGCAACAGTTAGACCTAATCTCACTGAAAGGATGTCGTTTGATAGCTTGCCAAACACACATTGCCTTCTTCAGCATTTACATCTTTAAGTTACATCTTCAAGTTAGGTTGATTGTGGTTGAGGCGAGGTACTGTAGCAACTGGAGAGGCAACCGAGTCAACCGCGTTACCTTGAGTTGCTGGCTGGTCTGCCCAGTTACTCACATGCTAAGTTGAGTAGCTGCCAGGTTTAACTGCAGGTAAAATGACCTGTTCGGCATTCTGTCAAAGCTGCCTCGCAGTGAAATGACAGGGCTGATGGCACATTCGCCACATTAAAGGAGAATTCCACCCTTGGATACCCTTCCACTGTTATATATCATTACATTACATTGCATTACATTATGTCATGTAGCAGAAGCTTTTGTCCAAAGGGACTTACAATAAGTAAATTTTGTCAACAGTAGTCAAACCGACGTATATCACAGTCTTCATCAGCTTGTAGATACGTAGGGGCAGTTTGATGTACTGCCTCATCAATCTGTGATGTTCAATGCATTCCAGAAGTTATTTTGTGATTTACTTTTTTGGTGTACACATAGCTGAAAAATGTTCTGCTATTAAACTCCATTGTAGCTGTGCTGGAAATATCTCGACGTTACATCACGTTGTTTTAACAGTGTCAAAGTGTTTTAGAGTGGATTGTTCCATGAACTATTTAATCGTCTCTATCTCTCAAGCACTTAAAGCACCCACCAGTGTTGTTACTGCCACTCTCAGCAACAGTGAGACAAACAGTAGCTTACAACACAATAGAATACAATTAATTAGCATGGATAAATCAATCCCCCCCCCATCAGCCCTCCCCATTTACCCCCAACGACTGCCGCACATACCCCACCTCACTTCTTTGGTAAATAAAACATTTATGGAGGCTCAATTAGCGAAGCCTGTTGAGTGTGTGGCAGCTGTGCTTGCCAGCTGTTTTTAAAGGAAGAGCGATGCAGTGGGGTGAAGCGAGGGAAAAGAGGATGTCAGGAACAGAAAGGAGAAATGGATAAGGGAAGGATAACCAGGCAGACAGTTGTTTTTGCTTCTGTTTGGGCCCATTTAGTCTCAACATGTCAAATAAAAGATGGGTGGTTTGACAGCCTCTCAAAAAAGCAGCGCAGGTTTTTGATAAAAATTTGATCTATAACGGACATAGCTAAAGCTTCTGCAAGCTCAGTAACTTTGATCCCATGTGTAGGACATGCCATGATAATATGTGTATTGTATTCAGTCATATTATGAATATGGAGAGGATAGGATACCCTCTCAAAGGTAATGTGACTAATGTATGTAAGAATACAGTATACATTTACAAAAGAAAGTTTAGTTGATATCCCTGCTCACCTCATGAATCTTATACACCCAAAAGATGGAAAATAAAGTCTGAGAATCAAACCATCCTTTTGCCTGCTGTGCCTCCTGTGTTATTTTTCAATCTTTGTAACTTTTTTGACTGACCGTTGGTGGGCTTTATTAGATGTCTATTGCTCAGCCTTGGCATGTACAGCAGAGCAATATCAGAAGAGGTACTTTTCCATTTATGGAGACCTGAGAATAGCTTTAGAAAATGAATGCATGCATAGCTTCTAATTTTCTCATTGCAGTTCAAATGTAGGTGTGTGCCATCACTGCCATTGAGATGGATATTGATGGTGGCTTTGGTAACAGGAGGATATGGCTATTGCCAGTGGAATCAATTCATGTATGAGACGGTGACATACGAGTCAAATATAAATATGTACTAATGTACCTGGGTGCATACAAGGGCGGGCAGGGAACAATGATTGAATGCAAAACTTAACAGTCTTCTCATGGAGAACGCACTTTTTACACTAAATTGTGAAAAACCACTTGCTGTCAAATAACCACAGAACCAATTATGAAACATATTTACACATTACAAAGACACTTCAAGTGATTTGTGCGAGCTTTATTGATTACATAACAACTTATTGTGCCCAGTTCATAAACTTGTGGAAATTGTGGCCAAGCTTGATGGTACTGCTGCCCTCTGTTGATGTTTCCTAAAAGCTTATATTAATGCTCTATGACTGTTTCACATGTGCATTGAATTCATTTAGGCGTGCTTAGCAAGGGGAATATTATGTCAGAGGCATGAATCTGTGGTAATGTGGAGACGTTTTGAAGAACAGTGCTGCATGTTGGAAAATGGCGTCTTGATTGATTATGGTACAAGGATTGCTGGCAAGGCACATGAATAGACGGTGAGATGCCAGCACTGAAAGTGGCTCTGTCCCCGTTGCCACATACCCTTTTCATGATTACAGCAATTCTCCTCTGTTGTGCTTTGTGATGATGCAAATTGGCTTTGTCTTTCTACAACCCCAAAACCCTTTCATAGTAACCCCTGCTTAATCTTCCTCTCTCGATTCTTCTCTTTCAGTGGACGGCTGCACGGATTGGTCAGTGGACTACCTGAAATACAAGGTGCTTTTGGGGGAACCTGTACGGATTAAGTGTGCTTTATTCTATGGATATATCCGAGCCAACTACACCCATGCGCAGAGTGCGGGACTTAGCCTTATGTGGTACAAAAGTACAGGGCATGGGGACTTTGAGGAACCCATCAGTTTTGATGGCACGAGGACGAGCAAGGAGGAGGACGCCATATGGTTTCGACCAGCTGAGTTGGAAGACGTGGGGCACTATTCCTGCGTACTGAGGTAAGCTACGTTTGGTTCATGTACTCCATAAGACAGTATTACCTGGAGGCTTACTGCTCCATTCAATGCTATCGAATGTGAATTAATACCGTTTTTATTTAATTGTCTCTGTCTTCAACTGTAGCAAATATTCACTCTTTCCTATAAGGGATTCTTCCGCCCCTTTGTGGTTGTTTTCCCAGCAGTGCGTCAGTAAAGCAGTGATGGTTAAGAGGAGTTTCTGGAAAACTGTGGACAGCTGTTTTAAAGTCCTCCCCTGTTGATTTGTAATTAAATCTCTCATCTCCGGCCAAAAGAGCATTGGACCTGGGTCCACAGAGCATCGTCTAACAGTATGAGGCCCCGTTGCTTCACTTAACATGCTAAATTATTTCTTTATTCTCCTCTGGGGGACAATAAGCCATTAGGTGCAATCGGTAGATCCATAACCCTTCGGCCTTCACAAGTCCCCTTTCTGAAACGTGAAAGAGCGAGGCGTGAGATGAAGGAGAATGGACAGTAATTCAATGCAGGAACATTGAGGAAAGGAAGAGGAAAAGGCAGCTAAGATAAAAAATAAAAAGCAGGGGACTCATACTTACTTTTCCACTTGTCTGATGGTGGAGGTAGACAATTGTTTGATTTATGAGTTCTATAATGTTGTGAAATGTCTGCCTTCCCAGCTCATATTGGCAGACGTTTTCATTAATGTGGAGGTCTTCTGTGGCCAGTCAGAAAGCCCATAACAATTTCTATTTTCACAAGACAAGAGGAACTTTGAAACACATCTTTCTGAAAGATAGGAGCGTAACCCTTATTTAGAATTCATTCAAATCCACAGAAACTTTGAGCTGCCATCACAATCTGGTCTGTCAGCAACAGAAGTTCTATGTATTCAATCAGTCAGTCAATGTATTGTTATTCCTATTTAAACTTAAACACAAATGATTGTGGACATTCGTCATACTGGCAAAAGGTGGTGAATGAATGTGGTCTTGAGCAGTTGCAGTCAGTTCTCTTGTGTTTCACGAGCTCAATTCAGCTAAGAGAATTTGGCCATTGCTATTCAACACCATTAGCATTCTCCCCTTTACTGCGGCGGGCGCCGTGAATGGAAACGGGCAGCACCGATCCAACAATTCTCTATTCAGTGACTTTGGCAGCGTTTGCCGGAGGTAGACAATCAGTCAGCTTCGAGTTATTGTGTAATCACGCAGAAAGTAGAGCCGTGAGATTTGATTTGGACGAGTAGTGTTGCTTTGTCGCCAGTCTCCACCATTCAGAACCAAATTACGGGGCAACACTTATTTGCCCATCACGGAGATAAATAACAATGGTTCTGGACACAGAGCAGCTTTTCTTCGCCCACGCTGTCTATAGGCAGTTCTTTGGAATAATGCTGACTATGGTTGCTTCCATTTTTAATGCTCTTAACTCTCAACTCTTAATGTCCATTTACAGTTTACCACTTAAATGTAATATTTGCGAATTTGACATTTAATTACGCTGTCGGCATTGATGCCACAATCAACTTCCTTGATTGTCAGTGTTAATTAAAGCATCGACACCCGTCTCCATTGCAGCTGGGGGCGTTCAGAAAATCAGCTACAGATTATCACAGAAAACAGACACATGATACACTGATTAGCTATGATAAGAGCGCAGTATGATATGCATGTTCCCATGAGCCCATGATATGATTGCATGCGATCCAATGATGCAGTTGTTTTAGAAAAGCACCATGTTTACTGTCATTGTGTGTTTGTTTCTCTCCTCTGCTGTAACATATTAGTCTTATTCCATAGCCTGGAAATCAGCTGGGAAGAATACAATGTGGCTTAATTTCATTCAAAGGAGGCATTCACTTAAAATATGAACAGCTAAGTTCAGCATTACGTACAGTAAAGCCAGTAATTTCCAGATTGACACATCTTCCCTGGGAACATAATACCAAAAGTTAAGGTTTTACTTTGGATTGCTCAGTAAATTTCCCTAAAGATATGAAAGCATTGAAACGGTGCCAAAAAGGTTTTTGTTATATCCACTGACTCTTAATTCAACACCAAAAAAAAAAAGAAAAAAGAAAACATTGACTTGTCACAAGGTGTCTTGGCTATGCAGCTCATACAGTTGGGGAAACAAGCTGAATAGTGTACAGTATTGCATGTGCTTGATTATGTAGTAATAACTTATTAACCTTGTAGGTAAAGGGCGTTTTCTCTTGACTGGCTCATTAGTCAGCTCCATACAGCAACATACGGTGTCTTTTAACAGGGGGAAGGGCCTGCTTAAAAGGCTAGGATGGATTAGGGTATTGGATAGTGTGTGCATGGGTGAGTGTGTGAGTGTGTGTGTGTGTGTGTGTGTGTGTGTGTGTGTGTGTGGGTGTGTGTGTGTGTCACATGTTTAGTTTAATACAGCAGGCACAGTGTAGTACACAGCAATGCAGCAGAATCGACCACACGGGACCATCAAATTAGAATGATTTATAGTCCTGTATTAGAATATAAATTACAGTTCTGTTGAATGGAGCCGCAATAATACGGAAGGGGCTCAACCTCCAAGTCTGGATGATTGACAAGGCAGTGGATTCTGGGAAACAGACTTTCAATTGCATCTTGCTCTCTCATACAACGAGCCCAAATCGTCTAAAAATTTATTCTAAATACAGTAGATGGCTCTGACGTTGCCTATGAATTATACTGTATATCACATTATGTATTGCCTTTACATGTTATTCACCATCACAGATGAAAGAGAGCCACTCCAAAGTACACTTGCAGTAATAATACTCGAAATCTCGCTTTTTAAAGAATAAGCTGTTAGGCTTAAAATAGTTACAGCATGACGTTTGCAGTCACGTTTGCTTTTGTGTCAATCTCATGATCGTTTTTGCTCAAGTGTTGAAAATACAACACATGGCAGCGTGTAGTGCCGTTATGTAGACGTGACTCATTTCAGTTCTCAGTCACCGCAGCCAAATCCGAGGATTTCTCTTCTCTCTTGTCTCAGCTATGTGAGTCCTATAGATGATCAGTGCTTGCATATGTTAACATATCACATTTGGATTAGGCTGTTGGCAACGTTTTTTCTTGGGGATCCTCACCCTTTTGAAGCAAGAAGGAACTTAGGGAATTAGAGCGCTCTGCATCGGAACGAATGAGTCATAGCAGAACAATAAATCATCTCTCGCTGGATAAATTGAATACTTGAGCACATGTTATACCAATTACTATAGGCTTTCATAATATTATTTTCTCAATCAAAGTATTGACAGTGACTAGTTTATCCAGCAGGAATGGTTAACACAATGTTTTATAGAATACTGTAGACAATCTTGTCCTATAGGCAACATATAGTAATAATCTTTATAATCTTTTTTTACAGTATTCATCATCATTCACCATTTTTTGTATTTGAGCAGCAGGGTGATGTAGTGTGTAGGGAGACTGCCCTTCAACCGGAGGGTTGAGGTTCAAACGTTCACCCTGCTGAAGTGCCCTCGAGCAAAACACTGAATCCCTACCAGCTCCAGGGGGCGCTGTTCTGTAGCTGACCTCTGACCTCCGTGGGGTCAACCAAAAAGAGAATATTCCCTGGGATTACAGTTAAAAAGTCAGATGGCTCATAACTGGCAAATTTTTCAGAAATGTTGACCAAATGTGCATTGTCTCTGTAAAACTAAACCTAATGAAGTAAAATAAAAAATATGGTGTGTTTGATTAACAGGAGCAGCTTGTGGCATGATACAGATGATGACAGAGTAGTGTAAGAGAGAGTGCGAAAAAGACATCTTGGCAAGTCATGTAATCTAGTTTTGAGTTTCAAAATCGTATTTTTCTTAAAACAAGTGACAAAAATCAGCCAATTAGGTGAGATAAGTGCCAATTCAAATCAACTATTTTCAAGTACTCTCTTAATCAAGTCCTTTTCTTGGTACTGTTGAAGTGATCTGCCTCATTCTGCCTTGTTTCAAGATGTTGACACTTGTGTGGAAACTGCAAAGTGGACTTATCTCAACCCATTGGCAGAATTTTTCACTTGTTTCAAGAAAAATACGTTACCTCGTTTATCTCTCTTTCATTCTCTCTCTATGATTCACTTGCTCACACACACAAAGACGCATACAAACTCTTTTTGCCCTCGTTTCACGTATTACATTATGCCCTCTGACTTTAATCTGTCCACCCCACCTCTCAGATACACACACACATACACATACAGCAGTGTACCACACTCATCACATCTTGTGTATATGCTCCGGTGCACTTAAGGATGTCAGAGGGCATCGCCATACACACACACACACATACACACACTCAAACCCGGCATGTCAGCTCTCTGCTCCCCGGAGACTAGCCGCAGCTGACAGGAACTTAATGTGCCTCCAATCTGTATGTGAAAGCAGGCCAACATCAACGTGTGCGCGCACACGCACACACTAAAACATTCTGAGCATGTACAGTATGCTGTCTCTCTCTCTCCCTCTCTCTCTCTCACACACACACAGATCCACAGACATTACATATGACAGGGGGAAGCTCATGCAACATACAGTATAACAGTCGAGGGGAGCAGGTGAGCAGTGCTGTGTGTCAAATTAAGGTCAGCACTCAGCTGTTTCAGATGTTATACCCTAAGGAGCTCTGTTGTATGCAGAGCTAAAACATCTGCAGCAGGGGAGTGTGTCACTTACTGTGGAGCAGCAGAAAAGTACACACACACACACACACACACAGGCCATCCAGGTACTTACAGGGATACCGCTAACTCCCTAGCACTGCTGCAAGTAGCTCTCTAAGTCTCTTAGCATTACAAAGTTACTAATTCCTGCTCTTTTACACTGTGCTGACAGCGGAGACAGCCAAGTAAAATCTGGCTAACTTCATGACATGCGAACAAAAGCACGAAATTGATAGTTTTGGATTTGGTTCACCAATGATTTGGAAATATGTGGTTTGCATGGGGATCTGCGCGAGCTGGATGAGTATGTTCCCCGTTAGAGTACTTTTTTCCCCTTCTGTTTAGCCCCACCTCCCTCTGTGTATTTATGCTCACTGTGAAGTGCACTTGTTTGGTTTGTTAGGATTATGTTTGGCTTACATAACGGCTGACTAGCTGTATGGAATCTGTATCTTTGTGAGTGTTTCAGTGTGTGTGTGTGTGTGCGTGTGTCGAGGGGGTGTTGAATGGGCCCTTTGCAGAAGCGTTTTAAATACCATAGCAACCATACCCATTTCAATCTGCCTAAACATTGTTTACCTAAATCAAAGTTTAGGGAAGTAACGTTATAGTCATGCTAATGCCTTAGACTTGGTTACCAATCTAGCAAGGCTACGTAACATGAAGGTAACCAACAGCTGTGTAAACAAATCTGTGATGCTTCTTTTGCAGTGTAAAGCAATGAAAGCAGTAGATGGTGGTGTGTATGCTACGAGTGGTGCTACAATGCTTCTGCAAAGCCTCTAAATGCATTCATGCATACTGTAGACACAAATACACTCCCACTCACACACAAACTCTAAGGCAGGCACAGACACAGGCACAGGCAGCATGCACCTCACACACACAGACACACAGGCATAGACATACATACATACATACATAATGAAAAACAGAGACACATACACACTATATCGATTGACCTAAGTGCAAGCATTACAGTGTCAGATTAAGGACAGATGTAGCAGAGCAGGGAGGATCCCAGTTCTTAGCAGGTAGCTGATGTTTCACCTTTGACCTTGTTCGCCGGTGTTAGCATGCCTTCACCATCCCAGGCTTATTAATGGGTTTCCTGCATGCCCTGCAATGTTTTGCCTGTCACCAACAAAGGACAATGGGAGGGGAAGGTAGCAGAGGAAGTTGTGTGTGTCTGTGACTGTATATGTGTGTGTGCACCCATTTGCCTGTTAAAGCCTGACTTGCCGCACC
>OMLI01072089.1:0-11277 GCA_900302605.1 Rondeletia loricata | reverse complement strand
AACGGCGGAGCTCCAAGCGAGACATCTGCAATACCGCAGCTGTCAGTCAAACCGTGATATAGGAGAGAACTCATGCAGCCTGTCTGAGTCTCAAGGGTGAGAGTATAAAAGGAAAGTGGCTGGGACTTGGGACAGAAACTTTGTTGTAATTTCATAAAACTAAAATACAAACTTTTTGGAATTTGCCTAGCATCGTGTTCTAAAGCATCTCACAAAGTATTAGTACTACCCAATGAACTGACTTTTGTAATACACAGTCATTCAGAATTTTATGTGACGTGTTTATTATTTTGTTGTGTCTTGCGTAGCTCCTGAAGGAACAAAACCCCTGAAGGAGAGCATTCATACACAGGGCAACATTCACTCTCACAGTGGTGAAATTCAGCAACTGAGCAACACCTGATATTCATTGGACTGTGATTAGTTTACATGTTTTCACCAATATGGCCTATTTCCTCAGTGAAACAGCCCATTCCTGCCGCAACATTGCTAGTATGAGACCATTTGTATTTGATATGCATATGGCTGCTCATACATTATACCCAGAAGGCCTGAGGGACCAATGAATAAGGTCATGACGGAGTTAGAAGAAAATACCATGGAGACAAATTGTTTATGCTTGTTATGAAATCAGGTTGCTAGAATATAGATGAGTTGGAGGCGTCGTGGAATGGAAAATGAGCTCCCCGAAGGCATCAACTAGGAAATGACTAAGTAATGCATTCTGGGACAAGAAGGACTACGCTTGAGACACACGGCAACTAGGGAAGGCTTAAAGGCATTATCAGACTTTTTGGCAAATCAATTATTTGGTCAACTTAGTGTGGTGGGATGAGAAGATTGCAGTTGCACCTGTGTATGTCCAGTATTTCTTTTTCAATACAATACATACTAATGCCTTTATTACACTGTATGTTTAGTGCAGTGGTTTTCAAAGTGGGGTCCAGGGACTCCCAGGGGTCATCCAGAGGGTCCCCAGTGAAATGAGGGATAGTCATAATATATAATTTAATTCACTAGAAATTATCCCAGTTAGAGAATGTATAACAAGGTGTCACTATCACCACTATTATCGCCCCATGTACACCGTAGACAATTCAATACTAAATCAACAAAAATCTTCCCAGATGAGGGTCCCTGGGTCAAAATCTTATCAACTGGGGGTCTGTATGGTCTAATGAGTGTGTATTTGGGGTTCTGTGAGAACGTTTGAGAACCCCTGGTTTAGCAAAAGGCACAAGCAAGCTTTGCATTATTTTGAAAGCACTGTAGCGCACCAAATACTGAAGATGCTGCATAGGTAGTATTGTACACAGGTACCAAACGCAACATTTAGCTGTTTTGCATAATAGGCCACATCATGTAAATGATGTTGTATTGAGGTTCTGTAGAAGCCATTCATTACTTCTTGTCAGTCTTGCAAGGATTACATATATCGCACATAGCAGAAATATTGGCTCAGTATCTTTATTTTGTGTGTCTCTCTATGAGTCTGTGTTTGCTTGTGTGTGTGTGTATGTGCGTTGGCAAAACCAAATTATCCACAGAGGTGTGTGTTTCTCCCTGAGAAATCGTGTACTACAAGACAAGAGAGAGCGGGGCGGTTTGGCGGGTGGAGGCAGGGACGGAGACATATCGCGAGTGGAGAGAGAGAGGGGGGGGAGAGTGAAAGAGAGAGGGGTGGATGGATCATAATTGAGGCAGGAGTTGGTAAACACCGGCGTGGCAGGCAAGCGGCACATTCTTAGACAGGGGCTAAGTGGGAGCAAGTTGGCCCACAGTCAGATTTGGGGAGACGGGGTGCTTAATCATCCTGGTCCCGGCGCTACAGCTGACAGGTGACTTATGAGCGCGAGCTACAGGTAGGAGCCCCAGTCCTCCTACCGCTCACTATGACCTTCGCTCCGGTCATAAATAATGCAGGGACCATAAAATACTGATTTAGGGTAATCTGGCCCTGCCCTACCCTGGTCCGGGCTTGGCTTGGCTTGGCTTGGCTTGGAAAGGGAGGGTGGCACTGGACTGCTAGGGGCCGATGTAAAGGAAAATGTGTTTTGGAAGATGTGATGTATGGTAAAGCGAGTGCACGTAAGCTGCATGTTGACACGCGCAGGGCTGTAGTACTTGAGTCTGGTCTCCATCTCGAGTCCAGTATCAAGACCACTTTTCAGACCTCTTGGACTCATCTCGGTCTCGTGCCTAATTTGATTCGGACTTGTCTTGGTCTCGGCCACTATTGGACGTTGACTCAACTTTTTTTTTAGATCTTGCTTTGCTCTGGTCTGAGTTTTGACTTTCAACTCGACCCCCTTTGGACATGGTTTTGGAATTCACTTGTACTTGACTAAGGTGGTTGACCTTGCGCGCGCACACACACACACACACACACACACACACACACACACACACACACACACACACACACACACACACACACAGATATATACACATACAGTTTGCTGCCAAGGGACACTGCAATGATTTGGCAGATGTTAGCAATATCTCTACTGAGCCTGATGCCTGATTACGGTAGGAAGATTTCTATGACGTTGCGTTTAAAAAGCTGCAGTGATGGAGGATGTGCCTGGAGGGATGGAGAAACAGCTTAACCTTCTTCTGAATGCTGATGAGCCAGTTGGGATGCTGCCATGTTAACAGTGACATTCAATCTGTCCACAATAGATTAATATATGGGTTTAATTTTACAATACATTTAAAGCTATCGCATGCCTCATGTGGACATCACATTTAAAAGATGAGTAGTTTTTAGCGTGCGTGCGTGCGTGCGTGTGACTTATTAGTTAGTTAGGCTAGCTGAGAAGACATTTATAACATACAGAGGCACTTTTTTGTTACAGTTCTATCTTATTTTGTTACAGAATGCGCTAGCACGTTTCTATGGACTAGTAGATGTGCAATGAATGTTTTTTTTTTCTTTCTTACTCTCAAGTTATAAATGAGCATGTATGCATGCCACTATGAATAATAGACATGTATGGTATTATGCAACAATGTCTGCAGTTTCTGTATTTTAAAGCACTATGGCAAACCCCAATCAGCTATTTTGGCACAGCAATTAAGTATTGAGCAGCATGTTATATTAACCTTGTAAAGGGTTAATGTCTGTGGTTGTTTTATTTCAGAATTACCTTTCACACAGGGATTTTCACTGTGACAGCATTATGCCAAGGTTACCTTTAATCAACTCTTTGGCCTCTGGCCTTTTGATGTCTACTTTACACTGAGACAATTCTCTCAGACCGTTATTGTTCGTTTAAATCAAACTCTAATCTGCAATTATTTCAAAATCCAGTTTCTATTAGAGAGGAGTTATTTTAATTAAGAGATTCATTAAGTTAGTTCATTAATTTCCCCCCAGGTGCCATGGCAATCTCATGAGAATTTCAAATCAATTCTGCCGCCTATTATTTAATATCAGAGCGAACAGTCGCTGAGTTAAAGGGCATGTTCCATCTGCTTCATCCACTGGAGGGATAGATTCATTGGCAGTCTAAGAATTGAGGAAATAAAAGATGGATAGATGGATTGGAAGATAGATGGTGTGATTTTCTACACATTTAGTCCAGGTCATTTGTTTAAACTCTGGAAGTAGCATAGGCTGCATACATTATCCTATAAATTAACTTATGAATTTGAACGGGTGTGTTACTTTTCTCAATATGCCTATCATAATCCTTTCGGCAAGCTGTTGGACTCAGAACTGACCATTGCACATCATTTCGCCGTCTTTCTCGCATATTGCAGCTCAAGTCCTCTGCCTGCCCTCAAGCTGTATATGGTAGTTGTCAGCCCAAGATTTCTCTTGGTTGATGTATGCAGCATGCTATCTATCATTGCCACGGCATTCCATATCCTCTTCAGTTTGACACTTTTGACAGACATTCTCGCCCATTATTGCCATGGCATTGCCTAGTTTGTTATCACCCTATCTACAGTACACAGAAGGCTACACGAGCATTGAATGCTCAGTGTGTAGTACACACTTAAGTCTCTGGAGTGTGCAGAGCAGGAGGATAATTATTGTCCTCCCTAGTTCTTTGGATAGGCTTCATGAATATTATACCTGCTGAGTGAATAGTCAAGGGGGCGCCTTGCTCGTTGGGCTCAAAAGGCACCGTGACGGATGTGAAATGTTGGAAAGACATCGTAGGACAAAGTGTTGGCCCAGATCATCGATCACTCACGCGGACCAGATGACACCATTCTCTCTCTCTCTCTTCCAGCGGGCGAGTTTATCAGCGCTGCCCAGAATATTTAACAGGGAAGAGAGAGCACCCATGGGATCTCATTTGCACAGGTGTCCATCTGGTAGAAGTTGTCTGGGATAATCTCCACATCATGTCACATTTGCATCCGGGCTTCATAAAATGGGCACACTTAATCAGACCGCCCTGCACCGACCAGTTCGAAGGGCGAGGGATTGTTTGCCCACACTGTGGCGAGGACCAGTGTGTGTTGCGCTAATCCACGAGGTGGCTAATGCTGCGCAATTATGTAACGATTTAACATGTTTGTAATTGTTTGTTGGTTCAGCTCAATTTGTGTAACCAGCTTTAGTTGGAAAATTAGCAATGAGATTTTCCTAAATGCTGCCAATTTGTTTGGACTTTTAACCAGGGGGATTTGCTGCAGTCAGGCTGGAGTACTTGTCAATTGTGACAGTCTTATTAGCCGGTTTTGGCAAAGAAAAGGAGCTCCTATTGAGTTCATTGATCATCAAGGACCTTTGCTTCTTTTCCCATCCTTCAAATAGCACAACTTTCACAGTGAGTCAATGTGGTCATTGATCCCCACGTTCTGTTAAGAATTACTCAAGCAGTAGATCCAATTTTAAAATGTTCACTGTCCCATTAATGATCCATACAAGACCCCTCCAGAGCATTGCTGTCCTGGGCATGTCTACATAACATTTCAGACTAGATCCCTGGCACATCTGGATCCCTACAAGTTTTGATGATCGTGACAGAGAAGTATTGGTCATAAGATTGTCTTATTCTGAACATGTCCATAAGAATGCTCAGCTGACGATGGTATGGTCCAATACTTAATCACAAGGTTTACCAGTGCAATAGCATTCAGGGACAACACCAGGCAGTGAATGTATACTACAGCAGGCCCAGTATCCAGTCAAATAAAATGTTTATCCCACCACGTATGAATGCCCAATCTGTGGGCTCAGGCAAGCATGTAGTCTCCAAACATTACAAGTAATCTTGCATTTTACATCCTCTCTCCCTCGCATTGTAAATTCTCTTCTTTGTGTATATGACCTGACCAGTTACAGTACATCAATCTCGCAAGTAATTTTCTGCTAGCTCGCACTGTATCTGCATAACACATGGAAACAAAAACTTCAATCAATCTTCAAGTGCTGTTGATGTTCGGAGCCGTCGCTCCACATTAGGGCCCCTATCCCTGCCCTTCATACACACACACACACACACACACACACTCACACACGTTTCCGTTGTCTTTTGCCATCAGTGGTTCAAGAGAGCTGTGCATCAACCTGAGTACCATTGGTATTCATACTTCAATGGATGAGAAAACGCGATATGACATTGTATGAATCTGTAATGGTCCAGACCATACAGTATAGCTCAGAGTAAAGAGGATTCGTCATGCTGATTCCAAGAATGTCATACTGGTTTCCCCTTTCATGAGACCGTAAAAAGTCAAATGTGTTAATATTAAGAGAATGTTTTTAATTTCTTAAATTCTGAACTAAATGTGAATAAACCCCCAAATGACCTTTTTTTAGATGCAACAAAGCAGAAAAGCGAGACAAAATGTGAGTGCTTTAAATGTCATTGAGTATTAAAGGATTGTCTCTAAATATTTCATTGTAGTATTAATTGTGAAAATGATGAGTTGCTTTCTAATGAAATGTTTCATTATATCTCCTCTCTGCTGTGTTTAGTGAGTCATGTGGAATCTGATGAATCACCCTTGTGGAGATTTTGATAGCAGAGAATGGGTTTGTTCTGTTTATGTGAACTCAGATGATGGATTGCTTGTAGCTGTTGTTCGCTCCATCTTGCGAGACTTGACTTCGAGTTGTGGCAATGTGAGACAAGCTCATAGATTTTACTGACTGACACGTTGACTTTTTATGTTGCAGGAACTCCACGTACTGCATGAAGGTGTCCATGTCTCTGACAGTAGCGGAGAATGACACAGACCTCTGCTATAACTCCAAAATGAGGTTCTTTGAGAAGGCAGAACTAAGCAAAAGCAAAGAGATCACCTGTCCAGGCATTGAGGATTATATACAGCCCGGAGTGGAGCCTGAGATTTTATGGTTCAAGGTAAGAGTCAATCTTTATATCAGCTAAAAGTATATTTGCCCAGATAATAAATGAGAATCTCAAACGTCTGCTATTGATTTCATTTCTTGCAAGATGTTATGTAAACATAGGATTTTTTTTCTTTTTTCTGACCACTGAAACCGATCATGCACAACATTTAGGAAATGGAAACTTTGAATTAAAATGGTAAACTTACTTCAGAGGCACTTCTTATATTTGTGGTATGAACTTGCTCTGAGAATAATCCACTTAAGGTCAGCTGTATTCAGGGTCTAATTAGCTTCAAATACCATCTATTTCTTCCTGCAACTCAAAACATCAACAAAATGCAGCCACACATCACAGAACCATCTTAAGGACTGACAAAATTAAGTATATATACACCTTTTTAGTTATGAACTCTGTAACCCCATTATAAACTTCTCTTCCTCCCGACGGAGTGTCTGAGAGGCAGTTTCGACGCCCACAGTATAACCGACCCGATTGCCAGCCTCTGCAGAACTCCCACGTCCGACCGGCCCGTTTGTTAAAGCTGCTAGAGGAAGCTGGGGGGCCAATTCATCAAAAGTGAATGTGCGTCGGATTAGGTGGCCACATCGCTTCTTCAGTTTCCCAGTGAATCAAATTAAAATGGTAGATAATGACTGTGGGCTCCAGACCCTCCAGTTATTGGCTCTTGCTTTGTAAGTAGGGGCTGATTGAATTCTGGGAGGCTTGTCTTGGACCACAATTGGAAACCAAACCCACACTGCCCCAGTTTCCTTCGCCTCAGGTATTTTGTGTGGTGTGCACGGCCAACATCTGAAAGGCCTCGGCTGCGTCTGGAAGTCCATACATATTGTCCACTAAATAGTATGCTGTAGGAATAGACAGAGGGTTCTCAATCCATATTACTCCATCAACTGCTGTTGTCATATATGGTGAGGTATGCAGTTGGCTTAATTCTAGGCAGGGTAAGTGTACCTTCCATCATTTCTACTATATACAGAAAATCAGTGCGGTGGTAGAGAATGTCTCATTACAACAGCTTATATATAAGGACCATACCGTTTTTTTGTTGCATGTTCTAGCCCATTTACTATACTGCACACGCTACACTTTACATTACTACTGACCATTTTCCAAAGGCATACTTTTTTAGATTTTTGAATATTTACCAGATTTCCCTATTTTAAAAAAAATCAAATGTTCAGGTGATAAGCATACCTTGAAGTTCTTTGCTGCTCAGGCTAACATTCGTGCCTGACTTTAGAAGTCATGGATGTATGAATTTAGTTTGTAAAACAATCTTTTCTTCAGGGACTATTTTCTGGCGGAGACGTTCATTCCGTTGTGTGGGTGTCTCTGCATGGAAAGCATTTCCGAGTTCGATAGAGGAATGGTGCATTCATGTGCTAACGAATAAATTGGAAAAATATAATTTCCAACTTGGTAGTTAGCCAGACTAATTATCATAACTTTTTTAAAGCAAGAAGAAGCCAAATCCACATCATCCTTTTCACGACAACCATGTTTGCTTATCATTTGTCTTCTGGGTTTGATTTTCCGACCAAATAGTGCGTGAATGCAATGCTGTTTGGCAGCCGCCTTGGAAGTCACGGATGTCGGAGCTTCCCTCCAGCATGTGAACTTTGACAAAAAATTTACCCGGGCAAGATGTTCACTCTGATGGATTACCTATCTCAAGTTGATTTTCATACCGTACTGAAATTAGTGGTAACGAATGGCTGCCTGGGCGGTAGGAAAAACGCATTTGAACATCTAAAAAAGTATCGTGTGCTTTGGAAAATGGTCGGTAGCAATGTAAAGTATGTGTGCAGTGTAGTAAATGGGCTAAAACATGCAATAAAACCAGTATGGTCCTTTAAATACACACTCCAGAATGTATTTGTCCATCTACATTTTGGATTATTCTATAGGATTTTGAGTTTGTTTAAGCTTTTTGGAACTTTTTCAACCCATCATAACTTAAAATAAGGGTATTTTTTACGTAAGTGTTTACAATTATTAGCAAGTTTTTCTGAACAGACCTTTTACAGCCTCAAAATACATGGAGAACTTTCATTTAGCCGTCACATACCATCAGTCTTTGTATCAAAACCTCACTATCAGTTTCAGAATGAAAAACACACAGCCCCTCAATCTGCATAAATAACTATTTAAACAGAACCAGTAGTTGGGCAATAGTGTTTCAAAGGGGCTTTAATGATCAAGGTGATGTTTGAAATGCTAAATAATTTGGTGCATATCGTCAAGTGAGTTGTCTATGCTTTACCATCAGGTTTGTGTGTTGATATCATGTGATATCTCTATCATTTTGTATAACAGTGTAGAAAGCTAATGTAGTTTTTTTATAGCAGGGTATTTGATAACAAAGGGCCCTCTACAGGTTTAGCTTGTTCATTTAATAATCTGAAAGATTAGGCAAACCTCTGTTCTCTGTTATTGATTAGACATGTGGAAATCAAAGCATGTCTCCTGTTGACGCTCGAATTGAAACTCCAGTTTAAATCGCAAGCTACTGACAGTGCAATCTATTGAATTTATTTTCACACATCCCCATGGTCTTTCTCTTTACTTTGAATAAAGGAGTGCAAGCCAAAGCAGTGGAGACAGACCGTCGTAAAGAAGAGGGACACTCTCTCGATCAAGGAAGTGCGGGAAGATGACATTGGGAATTACACTTGTGAATTACAGTTCGGAAGCTTTGTGGTACGGAGGACTACTGAATTATCCGTCACAGGTAAAGAGAAATGTTTCTACATTCCCTCAATGCTCCAAATAGTTTTATTGCGGAGTCATCCTGGCTTACTTTTGTTGAGCAAAACAGAACTTTAATAACAAGAAGTTGCTGCACACTGATAGCCTCAATGCAAATTATACTTTCATTTAATGCATTCAAAAAAAACATTTTGACAAAGGAGTATCTTCATCGTGGCTCATGTCTTTGTGTTGAAACATTGGTTTGTGCGGAAACTGTGTGGCGATTCTTGTTAACAAATTGTGTTTTTTACAACATGATCCTGAAAAAACAAAGTGGCTTGAGGTTGTTGTTCAAAATTACGCATTTTATAGACACTTTAAAGCTGATCCCTGCACCTTTTGCCAGAGTGTCACAGTCAATAGCACAGCTGTCTCTGTGACTTCTAGGCTGCTTTAATTGCTAAGTAGAGGAATTCACACAGAGCCACTTCAGCACTTTTTCTTAAGGCTGTTGAAATATTTAAGCCTGAACCTAAAGTGTGTGACAGATTGCTTGCCACCGACACTGTCACAGCCAAGGTTGACACAGCAAGCACTGTGGATAGGAAGACAGTGGAGAGGGGGAACATAAACTTTACAACTTCATTATGCCTATTCTTTTTATAGCTTATCTCATTGGCATTAGTTCTGATCTTTAAATTTGTTATCAATTAACTCTTAATTGATAGCCCATTGACTTTTATCTTGGTATTTTAATAGTGTTTATTTATATGGTTATTTTATTTGGTTGTTATTGTTGTTAGATGTGATTTTCAGGTCTTTTCATCTAGCATAATGAAACCTCTGAAATGCAGCCGAATCTACCAGCGCCTATCATTTCACTTTCCACAATGAAAATAAAGGACGCTGTTCAAAATCCTATATCATCCCTCCTGGTCCCTTCTAAAATATCACAACAGTGTTCATTTAAAAATAGAGCTCACATTCAGCTGAATTGTTCATCTGCTTTGTGCAATTTCACGTGACAACTGAACACAACTGTGCTGGGCTCACCTTTCCTGTGGTGGTCTGTAAGGATAATGACCAATGCAGGATGACGCGCTCTTTCCCTGAAACAAAACAGAGAAAAGTGAATAGGCTGTGGATGGATGGAGGGCTGTGTTACATTTCAATGCGGCTGCCGTCACACATTGTGGGCGTGAGGGTCAGACAAACTGTTTGCTGTTAACTGCTACCTGATTACACTTTATAGTCCCCTAAAGAGACAAAGACAGACTCCACTGAGTCATAAATCATTTTCTCTCCAGCCTCAGAATGTCATCCTAGGGGAATGGTCTAAATCTCTCCATCTACTTTGGACACATTGAGCATTTCAAAACAGGTGGCATAAGATGATTGATGATTTGGCCGTGGCGGTGGAAGCGGCCACGAAATACAGGACTGACCCAGATCAAGTATTTTTAATGGTTTGATTTGCCGTTAACTGAACTTGACAGTATGTACAACAGGCTAGGAAGCAGGGAACAAAATTAACTTTTTGCCTTACCAGCCAAGGTGGCTGGTAGATTATAAAAACTACCAGCCAGGCAGATTTTTTACCGGCCAAAAATGATAAATAGCTTTTTAGTATATTGCCATATGTTATTATTACTATATAATCTGGGTTTTTCCTTGCTCAGAATGGACTTTGGGGGGGTGACTACGCACGACAGTAAGCATGATCGTAAGCGACTATGCGCAACAGTGAAGGCAATGAGTATGTGTTACTTTATTTGACAGAAATCTATGCATTTTCCTGTTATTTCTGACCATTTGATAAACAAAAATGTCTATTATGCTTGAGTAAATGAAACCCCAATTAACAAAACCGCCTGATGAGACTATGAGCATCTGAGGTGAGAGAGGGAGAAAGATAAAGAGAGATTTCTACATTTAAACTTTCAAGCTTTTATTTTGAAGGCTAAATAAATTGATGTTATTTACATTTCCGGGCTTTTATTTTGACGGCTAAACGCTTTAACCGGAACTCTTTTCTGGTTACTTGAAGTAGCTTAACGAATCTAATCGAAGCACGTCATGTATAGAAGCAGCTGCACCACTTTAAAAAGAAAACATATCGCTTTAAAGGCAGAATCACGAGCAGACAACAGAAGCTATGTCTTGTATGAAAATTCAGAAAGTTGGCTCCAATTTTTTTTACATGCCAGAGTGGCTGAGTAGCCTCTGTAATTTACTGGCCAAAGAG
>OMLI01072081.1:0-11573 GCA_900302605.1 Rondeletia loricata | reverse complement strand
AGGAAAGAGGGGGGGGGGGGGGGGGGACATTCACATCCTCTCACTGTCTCTACCCAGCCAGGACTATAGATTAGATGACAATTAGAAAAAGCATCTCCTTGAAGTGTGGGACACGCACACACACACACTAGCAAAACTAAGGACAATAGAGTCACTACAGTGGAACTACTGTCAAACTCTGTATAGTAGAGAGAACACAATGCATGAGCAATCAAATGTATTGATTCAGTTTGATGTGATTAACGCTTCCAGTTAAATCATGCATTCATCTTATTTACTCATTTAATTTAATTTAATATATTATTTCAGTATGTGCACGACATACAAAGTCCTCATCTGTGTGTGCATGGCGAAAGTGTTTATTTATTGTCATCCCTGATACCACACTGCATCTGCTGGTGCGGTTCTACCGACTGATTTAAGGATGGCTGGTCAACTCTGGACATGGGCTGTCTTTGCCGATTCCATGGCTTGTCTCCTAGTGGGCTGGAGCCATGACACACACTATTTTACATTGTGGTATTCACACAGGATTTGACAGACATAATTGATATTGAAACTTGTTCCATCAAGCCAAAACAAGCCTCTACAGTCACTTGAAGAAAACCATTTTCACATTGGAGGGCATCTACCCACAACAAATAGACCAGAAGTGTGCAATGCAAAAACAACAACAACAAATAAACCCACAGAAAACACAGATCATAGATCACAGCCTCGCTAAATGTTTGAGGCATTCAGACTGCATCGTCAGCACCACTTACACCGACAGACCAACAGAAATCATGTTCCAACTTGCATTGCAATAAAATAATCAAAGTTCCCTACTTGGTCTCACTCAAAGAGACACAAGATAAAGACACAAGACAGACAAAGAGACAATTATGTTGCCATATTGACTCATGTCATAGGGAAAGAAAGGTAGCATGCTCAAGTCCATTTACAAAAACGAAGAGAAAGAGCAAGAATGAGACAGAAAGAAAAAGACAGAAAGATAGATAAAATGTCTATCTATCTGAGAACAGAAACACCAAGTTACACAGTGACCAAGCCACACACACACACACACACATGTCCATATGTACTGTATGTCCACATACACATGACACAGAGCAGTGACATTGATGGTCTTGCCACTCCTAATGGGGTCTTACCCTTGACAGAATTAGTGACAGCCAAGTGACAGATGGAGCAGTGGCAGACACAGAGATGGCAGCAGGATGGGGATGACACAGAGGGATGGGCTGGAGAAGAGGCTAGAGTCAAGGAGTGGAATGAATGGATGGATGATACTGCACCAACACTGATTAATGAGTGAGGAGTGACAATGCACACATCTTCAATTGGCTATTGTATTGATAAAAGGGTGACACAAATATGGCTAAAATAATCATATATTTTGCCACATATCACTATTATTTGCTTTGATGATTTAAAGAACAAAGTTCTAGCCCTAATTGACAATATATGCCATTTGTTGACACTTATCCAAAGCGTCTTGCAGTACTGTGAGTGTATATTAAGCAATAAGATATGAGGGAGTGCCATGTTGTTGTTATTGACACTGGTGCCAATAAACACAATATAGCAGGACCTCGAGCATGTTATTGCTTTTATACAACATTTATATGATTTTTACACTAGTATCAAACATTAAACAAAGATAAAGGTTTTGGGTTATACGATATAAAAAAATATGTTGGCCCTCCACCAACAAAAACTAGTTCAGCATTCCAAAGCAATAAAGATCCTTGCTTGCTTCATTCCATTCAAGTGAAAACAAGGCGGAGTGATACTGCTCGAGTTAAAAGGTACACGTTTTTTATATCGTGGATAAAAGCACTCGTGGAACACCTCTCGTCCAATCACAATGCGTGGTCAGACACAAATCTGGTATACATTTTTAGAAAGGGTGGCCCCGGTGGGAATCGAACCCCCAACCTTAGCAGTGTCAGTACCATGATGTACTGGTTGAGCTCTACAGGACCATATTTACACCACAAGCGATCGCGCGCACACACACACACACACACACACACCCCCACACACACACACACATCAGAGTTTAACGCTCACCAGCTGTAACATATCATAGATGGATTCGGACGAGTGTTTGGAGTTCCTGCTCCTCCTAAAGGCTGACATGCTGGCTCAGGTCTCGCAGGTCAAACAGAGTTCAGGAAGAAGTCAGGTGTCCATTTCCTGTCCAGGTAGCTTCCATTCCTCTGTGCCAGAGACAGGACTGGTTTTCTATCTTCCCCCCAAACTTTATGAGTGAAAACTACACAGCCTTACATACTGTATGGATGCTTAACTACTCTAGACAAATTGATGAAAACTGTCAAATTAAATGCCCACTATCCAGCACTCACACTGCTCTGCAGAACACTACTGAATACCATTAAAGGCAACACCATCACAGCTGAAAGAATAGGACATTGAACAGATTAAATAGAACAGATTGCAATAAACAACAGCCCATCACCAGCAACCTTGTCACCTCACTCCTACAGCGTCTATCCAATCAGTCTGTCTCTCTCAACGCCCTGATTGCCTCTGCATCCTCCCCCTCACTCTGTTGCTGTCTATCTTTCGTCTCTCGCTGTCTTTTTGCCTGTCTCGCTCTTCCGTCCAAGACTCTGACAGCAACAGGAACAGCAGCAGCAGTCCAGCAAACAGCACAACAGACACCAAATAACAAGAACATCACATGCTCACAAGAGATGGAGGAAAAGAGGGGAAGAGCTGGGAGGGAGAGAGAATGAAAGGTACAGAATGGGAGGTGAAGAAGTAGTGGGTGGTGAGAGGTAGAGTCAAACAGGAAAAGACAACAGGCATCTGGTGTGTATGTCTCTCTCGCTCTCTCTCTCTCTCTCTCTCTTCACAGCTCAGAGAGACTCATGTCATCACACTGGAAAAGCACAGCAAAAAAAAGATTATGTATTTGTGCTCTCTCTCATATTTGCAAATAAGCCTTGGCGTTTCTTTTAAACTGCTCCGAGCATCAGATGTGTGAGATTTGCCACACAGCACAACACAATCAGTGCCAGAAAAGAATAGATAATCCGATGGACGAATCTGAAAATCTATGTAATATACGTACCCGACACCATCTGAATTGTCCTGATCCTTTTGTTAGTCAAAGCAGGTCGAAATAAATAAATAAAGAATTATTTGCAAATGCTACTTGACCCAGATGTGACTGCAGCTCAAAGCATCAGTTCAAATATCATGTCCCTTTCTCCTAAGCCCCTGGACTTCACTTTCCAGTGGCATCATCGCCAAGGCCAGTGTTGGTCTGTGATAGGCTGATAGCACACCTGCTGCAGGCTCGGCATTCCTGAAGAACAAGAGTTATGCAACACTAACAGGACAGACATGCCTTGGTTTCAACTGACTTGCAGATCTCAGAACGGAGATAAGAAAGTGTTACCGCTATTGAATGTGAAAGGAATGTGAAGGATTCTGTTCCCCAAGCATGCGTATCGATTGCTGGGACATTTGCAACCCTCTGTGGTTGAAATCTTATTCGCAATCCCAAGTCTTGAGAAGAAACAGGCAACAAGTGGATAGAGAGGAGAGTTCAGGCGGCCATACCTTTTCTCTAGTCAGTCCAATACACACATTCCCTATCTCAGACCCACCCATTAGAAGAGAGAGGGAGAGCAGGAAGAAGGGGGGGGGAGGAGTGGTGAGGCAAGTACAAACCTGCTCTCACACCCACCCGCTGAAACCATGCAATGTGTGAGCCAGGATAAACAGAGATTACACATACCCACAGACAATTACACACACTTGGCGTGTCACACTTTGCCTGGGAAAAAGTGGACTGATGTCATCCAGCTGGAGGAATGTCACTCTTTAGTATGTGAATGTATATAGTGCATGCCTTGTTATCATATCACAGATAGGCTCCTTGGACAGACATTGTTTCCCAGAGAGGACAGGCATGTTCTTATCAACACATGTCTACACACACACACACATGCACACACACACACACACACACACACACACTGAGATAATGTGTAAGACTCTTAAAGTTCACATTTCATCTGAAATCAGGGAAACATGCAAATCCATAAATCCCTACAAGGAATGATGGGAAATGCGCTATGACAGAGGGAGGGAGGGAGAGAGAGAGAGAGACTTTAATCATTTAATCTGCACGATTAAGTGAATGGATGATTACATGTTATGACGTGAGTCTTGATAAATCTATGCATGAGCATTTAGAATTTCACAACCGACTTTGTAGCACTATCTGCATGCTTTTTCCCACAACAATGTGTGAGGCTTTAAGCATTAAGGTAGCACACAATGTAATATTAGTACCCTGCATTAATATAATAAAACAGAATAGAATATGCAATCTTGTAAAATTAATATGTATATTGTTATATCTACAGTATATCAAGGAATAAATCCTATAAATGGTCGAATACTGAATAATTCCAGTCAATACTGGCAATCATAATTCTGTTTCTGGCTGCATATTCAGTACTAGGAACGTTGTTGTCGTGTCAGCACAGTGCTCCCTCCAGTGGAAGACTGAGAAATGACAAGAGGACAGGTAAGAGGAAATACAATAGTAAGGACAAAGCTGTAAGGGCTGATAGGAGGGCACTGAGGAGAGAAGGAGGATAGGGAGGGAAGGAGGAGAAATGAAAAGAAGAGGCCTGAGACAGTTCACTTGTAAGTCTAGGGATGTGCAGTACTCAAGTGAATCATCCTCGAGCGTAGTAGTCAGTGATTGCATATATATTACATAGATGCACTGCATGCATGTAGTTATTTGCCTACAAATACAACATCGGGCGTCCATCAAAGCAAACCGGTATGATATAAACTGTCCCCCCACACACACACACACACACACACACACATACCACCACCTTTCCTCATCCCATTTTGCCCACTTCAATCCCAGCTAACCATTCGCTTCATCTGGACCATAGATTAGCCCGGTGTGGCGATGGAGGGGAGTTGACAGGTGGGAGTGGGAGAGCAGGAAAGAGAGACTGAGTGGATATTGGTGGCAGAAGTGGGATTCTCAACGTGGCCGGGATTAGAGTCCAGGGTTGAAGGGATATTAATGTAAAGCGGAGGGGACAAGTGCGCTCCCGTCCAATTACGCTGCACCCTGTCACTGCCAACCAGGGTGCAAACAACAGGAGGAAAGGATTAATTGCCTTGGACTCTGCCCCCACTACAGGTCCAATTATGGCAACATATTGGCTCCCAGTGCTGGTGCAACCACTGCTGTGTAGGGAGATTGTGTGAAATCTTCAGAACGGTCTTTGGAGGTCAGAATGAGGGGGGAAGCTGGGATAAAGAGCTGGATTGTGGGTGGAAAGTGTTGGGGGGTTTGTAGAGAGAGCGGTGTGAGTGCTTGGCTAGGTATCATAGTCACAGAATACAGTACACCTCTTACATGTGGTCTGTCCGGTTGCTGCTCAATGCATCCTTTGGGAATTCATGCTGGAAACTTATTTGGACAAAATGTATCATATTTAGGGTACCTAGAAGTGACAGTCTGTATGAAACCAGTGTATAATTCCTACTACTAGTATTACTATTATGTAAAGTTAGACAGATAATAGTATTGCCAATGTAGGTACTGTGGGGAGAGGTTGCACTTTGGTATGCATTGTTAAGATAACATTTAAATGCTAAGCATTGACATGGTAACATGATAATTTGTTGTGCGTATGTAAATTGTTGCGTGATATGTATGTACCTTAAATGTTTGTTTTTTTACACTGTACGTGTTTTATACCGTCTGTATTCCTTTTTCCTTATATGCTATTGAGACTTCATTTCAAATCTCAGTGCCTAACAAATGCTTTTTTTTCTCGTACATGGACAGTATAACAAACATCAAAATGACAACTGACAACAAGGATTACAGTACATCACATCACAACATATAGTGTGACATATATTATAATGACAATGAATTACAAAAGACAAACAACAGAAGGTTTAGGCACTGGAGTGTTTAATAAGTTAATTTACTGTATGAATGTTGTGATTTGTTGAAGGCAACCAATGAGGAGGAGGAACAATAAACCAAAAAAAAGGGGAATGGGGGACGATAAAGAAAGAAAAGAACAAATAAGTATATAAATACATAAATAAGAAATGATAAAGTAAGGGACTGATAGTAAATGGACAATGAGAAAAGAAAAGGAAAAAATAGGTAAGTGAAAATACATATATGAATAAATGAAACTTTAATGGGAACAATTGGTCAATGGGAACCAATGGTTAACCAGAGGAGCTGGTTTCTCAACTGGTTCTGCAGCAGAGCTCAGATTTGATGATGACTGAATTCAAAGTCACATGTATTAAGTAGCCACATATCAGTTACTTTCTTTATGAAAAAAAGCCGCTTGGAAAACTAAATCATTTAGAGTCTGATGGTACATGATTTGTGGTGGAAAATGAGGGAGAAGGAGTAGGTACTAATACCTACTGAGAGGTTGGACTCCTGCAAGTATCCCACTGCTGGTATTTTAACCCTAATTATCACAGTAAGTCCTGAAAACCTGCTTATGGTTTTAGATGAAAATCAGGGTCTGACTGAAGTATAAGTACAGTAGGATCAAATGAAGGATAAAAGCTTAATTTGTCTGACATTACTAAATGATTGATATTATTTACATATCGGGGTTTCATCAAGTCAATTTAGGAGCCAGCAATTATGACCTAAATAAAACACACACACACACCAATGATCGTGTTAGAAATGTCCTGCGACTACAGTCATTTTTACATCACTGCCCACCATTTGAGAAAAAAAGGAGGGAAAGTAAGATATACATACACATACAACCTTTAAATGAATAAGTGAACAAGCTTACAAAGTACATATTACTATTATGTTATTATGTAATTGCTTGTTGCCTTCATCGTATTTCACCACTGTGTATTACACTGCCACCTAATATTTGTGCTGTAACTTGTACCTTGGTGCAGAACTAGCCAGTCACCCTCAAGAATTGTTACAGCATATTAAAAGTCCAAATATTAGCTTGCTAAATCCATCAGGTGCCCATAAATTGCCAAAATGAGCACTCTCACCTTGCAAGGCCGGCAGCTTCTGATGGAAGTTTGGAGATGCAGATACAGTTCAGGGGGGGGGATGGAGAATGGTACCTCAAAATCTTGGCAGGTCATTAACACAATAATGAATCTGTGTGAGTGTGCAGGGGATTGGAGAGGACCATATATTACATATCCAAGTATATAAAAACATGACGGACCGGTGCTTTACGTAGTTACAATAAGCAAAACTGACAGCTTTACCGATGGTGTCTTCAGAATAGGTAATGGAAATGTGAGAATAAACTGCATGTCAAGTTAACCATTCCACCTCTCGATTGGTGACTGAGCCAGATAAGAGTTAGGCCTTATGAGATACCGGTCTGCCAGCCTCTTGTGATGATGTACCTTGGCCGATCGAAAGAAGCAGTGAGATCTTTTTTAGTTGAAATCCAGTATCGAGCCACAGGAACCCACCCAGTAGTTTCTAATCAGAGAGGGAAATGGGACTACAGTTACTGATGGTCTCCTGTGTGTGTGGGAGGCACCCTGAGAACACACAAAGCACATTGGAGCCGGCAGCTTGACGGATACCCACTTCATGAATTTGGAATTAAATTGGCCCTTGATGAATTTGGAATGTGGTACCCCTGTTCCAAAGCAATAGGAATCCAATAAAATGCTGGCACCGTACAAATAAAGCCATACATTCCCCCGGACCTAGGAATGAGCCTCAGGTGAGGAAAAATGACTGCAGTACCAGGAAGCAGCAGAAGAGAAGGATGAGAGAGCACAGAGGAGAGGAGAGGAGAGGAGAGGAGAGGAGAGGGAATGAGGTGAGAAGAGGCAAAGATGGAAAAAGAGGTCCTGATATGAGCAAGGAGGGAGTGAGGCTGAGAGAGGCGGCGACAGATAGAGAGGCTCTGATATGAAGAAGAGGCAATGGGAAAGCAGGAGAGCTAGGTGAGATAGAGAGAGTCTTAAATGAAGGTAGAAGGGGGTTTGTTGAGGGGAGGGGAGGAGGCTGAGGCCTGGGTTCTAGCACATTAGCCCTGTCCTTTTGAGTGGAAGGGAACATATTGGTCGGCGCCAATCCCCACATGGGGCTGGGCTGCCGGGAGCTCATCAGCAAGACATGCCAGGGTCTGGAGTAAATCAGAAGCCTACTCCTAGGGCCCGATTTCCCCAGAGAAGCCCAGCCACAGCCACTCAAATCAGCCAGTGTGCCAAAGGAGCTGTCTCTAATCTCCTGCTCCCACCTCTGCATCTGCCTCGCCACTCCAAAAGAGCAATTTCACTCAACTTAGAAATATCTCTGGCATTTAAGATGTGCGGGCCAACCATGTGGGTTGACGGCAGATGCTAATGACAAACAATATTTGCCCATACTTGCAGAAACTTTGCTCGTTGGCGGTCCCAAATGGCAGTGAGAGGTGACAGTTTGAATTTTGCGGACTTCGATACCCAGAAATCCTGTAAGGTGACATCAGTAAACTGCACACAGCACACGTTTACCCACACACTCAAGTCACTGCATTTGGGCAAATAGGGTGAATCTACAGCGTCTCAGTTAGTGGGGATGGGACGCTCTTCTCTGTTGCAGCCCCACTTTGTGATTTAGGCTGATAAGACAGCTGGAATTTTACATAAAAATCTTGCTTAAGTAAATTAAATACCAATGGCAGGTGGTATTGTTTATGACAATTGCAGTAACTTTTAAGGTTCATCTCTTTGAATGTACAACAGCCATTCTCAAGTGCAATGGGAAACTTCTTAGGGCCATTCTAATGCTGCCTTTAGGTTTATAGAGAATACTTTTTTTATTGAATTGATTCATGTGATAAACTATGGCAGTGGCCTTCCATTCTTTTTAAGTGCAGGCCCTTTGCACCACCACTGCCATGACTAAGCACCTCCTTCCTCCAATGCTCCCTCTACCTCTCTGCCGCCAGTGTGTGCATACTCTAATGTGAATAATGTTTCTCCTCCAAGTCTCGCCTGTAATAAATGGAGTGCCATTTCGCACAATGGCAAAGTCAGGCCTGTATTGATTAACTCTCATCATCGACTCACG
This sequence comes from Rondeletia loricata, assembly GCA_900302605.1. Classification (NCBI taxonomy): domain Eukaryota; kingdom Metazoa; phylum Chordata; class Actinopteri; order Beryciformes; family Rondeletiidae; genus Rondeletia; species Rondeletia loricata. The sequence continues at coordinate 2,452 of OMLI01072081.1, read as the reverse complement.
ACGCCTGCTTCCTTGATTTATGATTGTCTGTTATTTTTACATTAGCTGTCAAATTCATCTTGTCTCTCCCCGGCCGGGGTCGGGCTTGGTAAACAGTAAACACCCTGCACCCCCCCACCCCCCACGGGAATGGGCTTTGTTTTTCTATGAAGTACCACACCACGCGGCAGATATACCTGTTCAGGCTAGTTTCACAGCAGGTTTAGGAAGGAGAGCTTCAGTCTGTAGCTGTCACAGGGACAGTGGAAATACAGAAGACAGGACAGGTTTAATGCACGTCCCCGTAGTGGAAGGTAAACCCTCCTTTTAATTGAATGTGAACAGAGTTTACTCATCTTTTTAGGGTGACATAAATCTTAAAGACGTAATTTCATAGGATGCAAGTAAAGCGGGAATTATACTTCTGCGAAGATACACGTAAACGACTGCGGATCTGCGGAGCCTACAGGCACACCTCCCAAATCTCAACAACGCGTTGTGCGGTCCTGTGCGTAAAACAAGCTGATTGATTGAATTATCCACCCGGATTTCCGTTTCCGGATTTCTTCTATGTTTTCTGTACATTGTTACTAAATGTGACACTGCCTCCCAGTGGATACGTTAATGTTATACACAAAATCCGTACAAGTATAAAAGAAAACAGCCATGCAAACGTCTCCGAACGACACCTGTTTACGTGCAAACGGAGAAGCATGTTCCAGCCTTAAGTAGCATCCAACTGGTGCTATATGAGGATAGGGTCTTTTTAGGGAAAAAAGCATAAATTAATGCTTTTCTCAAAGTGTAATTGATTTTTGATTACATTGGTGGTTGTTTGACTGACTCACAGGGTTAATTATAGTTTTTGATTTTTCATTAGTTTTATTTCAATTTCAATTTAGTTTAAGTTTTCAGTATGGATTTTGTAGTTTTTGTTTTTTTTTAAACAAATATTTCATTTTAGTTTAGCTTTCATTTAGTTTAAGTTCTAGTTTTAGTATTTTTGGTAGGGGTGGTATTTTATAAAGATATAATTATAGAAGTTACCAACAGGCATTTTGTATGTGTATTGTGTAATACTAAGAATAAATCATAATTTTAAGATATATACATCCTCAACTAACCGTGTCCAACTCACATGCGCATTAGGGTCTTTCTTTGGCCCCGCCTGGCCACATGAACAAGCCTAGTCGCGTTCTCGTAGCGACCGTGATGACAGCGCATTCATGAGCGCCGGAAGGCTGCTTTGGTTCCGGGTCCCTTTCGCTGCTGCACACTGCTGGCTAACTAACGTTAGGTACACTCCTGCCATTGCCCTTGACCAAGGCATTAGCCTCAGAACTGGAGCTGGTCCCAGGCCGTCCTTGTAAATAAGAATTTGTTCTTAAGTGACCTGCCTGGTTAAATAAAGGTTAAATAAATAACTAATTTAGTTAGCTCTTCGGGGAAACTATCGTTTGAGTAATGGCCTATCAGATCCAGGTAAGATGACCCTATCATTTATTCAAGAACAGTTTAACATCTACTTGTTGGATCTTGCTCCATATAACACTGGCTTCATTTGTATAAATCCTTTATCTGATGTGATTCAATCTGGATCAAATTGAGCTAAGCTAACGGTAATAACCATAGCATAACGTTACGGAGACAGCTAGCGGTTAACGTTAGGCAAGTTAACTTAGGTAAAGATAGACAGGTTCGCTAGATCATAGCCTAAACTCTGCATTTGTGATTTGGGCCCCACTTGTGTTTATTTTGTGTTGAGCGTTATTTGGTGTTTCTTAAAGGGGAATCAAGTTCATGCCACACATCACTAGCTAGGTAGCTTGTGGCTCTGCGTTGTTACTCATGCGTAACCAGGTAAGGAGATTTATTTTGAACTTGTAGAGCATTTTCAATGTGAGATGGTTCATACATCAGTTACAGACAGCAATGACTTGGCAGCTAACGTTATCCAGTTTGGCTCTGGCTTTATCTAGCTATAGTGGGCTGATTCAGAGCTTGAATGTGTCAGAACACCACAGACAGCAACTCACAAGCTATATGCACTTTTATCATTATCATTATTATTTCACCAGTGTGTGCTCTGTGTCACTCCACTGCTGTGGTTACTGCTTGACTGATGAGTTTGATCTCACCCTGTCTAACCATTTCCACCTATAATTCAGTGTATATATTTATCCTTTGCTATTTAAGAATGCCACATTATAAATCAAAGTAGGCTGCCAGGCATGGTTAGTGCATCCCCATCTGTTAATCTGACATTTTGTACATGCCCATTAAATGAAGGCATTCTTACATACTTGCAAGTAAGCATGCCATGTATTTTGAAGCTCACATGTTCTTATTTTTGGTCTGTTCTAATTACCAAGCCTTATATCCAAAGAGCCTTACCTTATACTGAAAATCAACTGACCTCTCCCCCTGTCGCAACTTATTGTACACTGGTGTAGTAAGTGTTTAGCTTGTTGTT
>OMLI01072026.1:0-10554 GCA_900302605.1 Rondeletia loricata | reverse complement strand
GCAAAGGACTTGGCCGTCTCAAAGCCTGCAACGTGGAGAGAGAGAGAGAGAGAGAGAGAGAGAGAGAGAGAGAGACACAGACAAACAGACAAAGACACGGAGAGGAAAAAATATTGAAAGAGAGCAATGCTTTAAAGATTCGTTATTTTTGAAGATAACTTGGAGATTCTTAGGGCAGTTGAATCTAAGGGGGTGGGGGTGGGGGGGTTCAAGTTACAATCCCTATCAAATTTCAATATAATTTATTTCACTGAGTAACCCAGTGGTCTACCAGAGAGAGTTAATCATTTCTCTCTGAAGTGATGAAACTGATTGAATTAATGTGGTTCAAGACTTTTTCCCTCTCTTCTCAGATAAAGTTCGGGAACCAACCACTGGCACTCACAGAAGGTATCACTGCACATTGATGGGTTAGGGGAAGGGAGGTCGGTTGCTAATTATGTTAATTATACCATGATGCATTAATTATGCAAACAACACTCATAATAGAGAAAGGGAGTCAAGTGAACAATTGAACAGACATGACATTCAAACTGAACCTTGGTGTGATATTTCAGAACATCAAAGGGCTTCTGATAAGGACATTTCTCCCATCACACAAGGTTCTCAGATATGCACAGAATTTATCAGTCTGAGATTACTTCATGGCTCCATCCAAATCATGTAGTCACGATAAAACTGACAAAAACTGAAGATGGAGGGAGAGAAGTTCATTTCTAAATTGCAAGTCTAAATGGGTCATTTCAACCCGTAGGTTGAATTAATTTATGATGAACTTTTTCCCTTTACCATATTTTTATTTCCTTTGACATTTACTATCCTTCAAAGTCTTGTGAAAATGAAAAAGTTCAACTGCACACAGCAGCATCAAATGTTTTCTGTGTCATCTCTAAACACAAACGTACAATCAAATACACACACACACACACAGAGAGAGAGCGTGAGTGTCCTGATTGACAAACTGACGTGCACAATAATTGATTGTGGCAAAGAGGGTCTGAGAGGCAGAGCAGCAGGCAGAGTGTATCAGAGGGTGGATTAATATGAACTGTAATTAGATTATACGTCTTAATCTGATTTTCATTAAGAGCAAAACTGGGAGGCCTAATTGTGAGGAGAGTGTTAAGGAGTAATATCTATTAAAACTCAAAATTGGAGTGGGATTGGAAGTCCTTTCTGACAAGTGAAGCATGGAATTAAATTATATGACACCTTATTAGGTGTAATGGAGGGGACTGTGGCCGTGTGTGGAGATCGTTTCACTCACAGGAAATGGAAATGAAAATAAAAACAACATGGCAGGGGAAAAAATGAAGTCTGGCTCACTGAGTAAATATACACTTTAGAACTGCAGGTACAGTAACTACTTTTAGGAAACAAATGTCATAAAAGCGTCCCAATGTCAAACTGTCAGAATTTTCTCTATGATTTCATTTCAAAGCCAATAAAAAAAATCATTTGAAATGAAAGGTTACAGTATATTCTAAATTATTGTAAAAGAGTCAATCCATACGCAGCAACAGACCTACTTAAATTTGCAAATGATAAAAAAAACAGGATTCCAAACATGCCATAAGTTAAACAGTGATTTTTTCATCTTTTATAAATTGAACAAGAATACTGGCTGCTGGTAAACAAGAACACCTTACACTCACTTGTTGTGTGTACAAACCATGAAAGTGAAATTAATCGACACCAGTGTTTTCCATAATGGAGAACAAATTAGAATATGGCAGCAACAACAACAGCAGCGCCGAAGCCATGTATTTCCAATGACAAATAACAAGGGCTTGACATTAATTGTGAAATAACGAGAGTGGCGTTGCTGTACAGAGACTCCCCGCCCTCTCGCCCATGTTGCCGGTAGAGAGGGCCGCGCTGAAATTAGTTCCTGGTCAGGTGTACAACAAAGGGAGCCTGTTTCAGCATCGTACGCTGACGGTGGAACATGACGAGAGGTCAGACAGGGGTTTCTGTTGCTCTGGTGGATCGACAGATGCCATAAGCTGTTTTACAACACACAGGAGGCCTAACTATTATGTTGGGCTGTAATGATCTTCCAGGTTCTGTGTCTACATCAGACAACAGCGGTTACAACACAAGTCATGGTAAAGACAGACGTATAAGAGGAAGAGGAGTCTGTGCACAGTCAAACCTGGCAGATGAAGATACACAGTTCAGCCCATCTGAACAATCAAATCAGACCCTATGCCTCTGTGGTTGTTCAATGTAAAGATTCACAACATTATAAAAATACAGTAAATAGCTCCACTATTGATGAAAATGTATTTTACTGTATTGTATAAAATGAAAGAAAATCTCCATTAAGCAGTGAATGCTCTTCATGGTACATTAGGATCCTATCCCCAATAATGAGTGTGATTTAGTGATTTCACGCTTTGTTTGTCCTCCCCAGCCCACCGCCCCTCTCTGGATCCCCCTCGTACACAGGTGTATTGGCTCAATGTAATGAGATCATTACCAGCCTCGTCAGTAAACGTGTTTATTTGGCAAACGGAGCTGCCTGCTCCTTCTTTCTCTTGATCTGCATCCAAAGAGGCATTTAACTAAAATAAGCTCTGTACATTTGGGCAAACAGAAGTCAATTCAGATCATTACAAGACCTGTGGGTAAACATGTCTAGTTCCCCAATCCCCTTTCACCAGAGCTGAATGTTCTACAAAAAATAAAAAATAAAAAGAATAAACACAACAGCGTCACAGATGAACAGACCACACATTGATATCACCTGCCCACCTCACACTATATGATTCTAGGTATCTCTGAATAGTTTAATTTGGTTCAGTCGGCATGATTCTTGCATTAAAAATCATAAGTCTTAAAGTTGACAAAGTTTGTACATGTATATGGATTTATTGAGGGTGATGTGGATCATGGAGATGGTGAAGTCCCCCCTCCATCTGGTCTAGTGGTGCCACTGTTGTACCCCGAGATCTACCCCACTACCCCAGGATCCCGTCTCTTTCCACCCACTAACTCCTGAGTGTCTCAATGATGAGCGCACCTGTTCCTGCTGCTGCTGTGTGTTTCTTGCCCCAAAAGAGGAGAACTGCGCCTCAGCACCCCGGCTTCTAAGAGTCCCTCTAATTCCCCTCCATTAGTTCTAGAGGAGGGAGATGTCACCCCAAAAGTGGGATGTATGGTTAGTAATTACAGCCCAAGGTTGAGCTGTTCCAGGCGAGAGCACTGGAGTGGTTCTATTACCCCTCCCTGTCCCCTCCTGCCTCCTTCCTACCCCCCGCCGCTGTCTCGCCATCCATGCAGCCCTATCTAGCACCCCCACCCCACTTCTCTTTCTCTGACCCTCTGTGTCCACCTCTAACTCCCTACGCAATCTCTCATCATGGCCTCACACCACACTGGTCACCCCTGTTCCTCCTGCAGCCACCCTTACCTCACACACACACACACACACAAGCAAGTAAAGTTGATAAACACACACCATACACATTCACACAGAAGTACACACATGAACAAGTCTATACGCAGACCGATGAAGCCTGCTCGTGCACACATGCACATATCTCCCGAGTGTGAGGGCTATTTTCATCACTGTCATCAAAATCCCCCCCTTCATGTAACTTTCATCCCCTCATCATCCGCAGACTGTAAACTCGATAGGTCTATAAACTACTTGACTACACACAATAACCCGGTACCCTTTCATTTTATTTCACTCACAGCCTTTAAGCACATATATGTATTCCATCCTCTCTCTCTAACCACTTCAGTTCTATTATATTAGAGCTGTAATCATTATTGAACCCTTCTGGCCTCCAGCGTAATACTCCTTGCATGTTACACCAGTTTGGGTCTGCATAGCGAATTTCACCCAAGGTTAATAAAGTTGAATAATTTGACTAACCAACCATAACTGGTTCTCATTACGTAGCCAATAAACACATTCATCAGAGAAATGCCTGTTAAAAAAAAGAAAGAAAAAAGAAACCTCTCCTTCGATTTCCTCAGTTGCAATAACATCACCTACCACCGAGGAGACCCAGACACAGACCAGCCTGTCCCACAGCGGACACTCACAGCTATACTGAGCAATCACACCACACACACACACACACACACACACGCAAAGCACTATCAGACTGCAAATATAAACACAGATACACTCTGGATGTCATCTAAACCACACGCAGCCACTCGGAGATGCTCAGAGACACACACACACACCGAGACACAGGCACCGCATGCCACCCTCACCAGGAACATCTTTTTATCCATCTAATTCCTCCCACTATGAATAATGCATTTCCCTCCTTACCGAGGCTCGGGTTTAACGCATCGCTGCGCGGGTCTTTAAGGGGGTCCTTATTCATAAACAGCAGTGCAGTAAATACCAGGGCTTTGCAGCCAATTTAATGGCAGTTATGCTTAACAAATCTGCCTCAATCTAATGATCAGCCACAAAGCTAGGCTATGGGTTTAATCTGCACACAGAGGCTCCCCCGGCTCCGCGACTCACTGCATCTGCTTAGGGATCTCTCCATCCAGAGAGAGGAGAGCACAGGCCTGACACTTAATCCACCCAACACAACACTGGGATCAACACAAACATAGAGCAATGTTAGTCTTTCATGAATAAGAATAACATTCAAAGTCCTAAAACAGTGCAGGGACTGATGTTTAGAGATATCGATGGCACTGAAACATTATGAAACGCTCCGTCCCAAATCCTTGCTATTCCCTGCCTGGCCTGCCTAAGTCTTTTCTGCTTGTTATTCCGACACTGACCCTTCGCCTAAACAAAAACACCATGTGGAATTTAGTGCATGCATTTAGATTGAGTGGAGCTTTCCTACTGCAGGTCTCTGTCTACAGCAGGCCACTGGTGGGGATAGGAAGGGACGAAGTTAAGATGAAATTCTACACGTTAATATAAAAATATATATAAACAATGCAAATGTAGAATAATAATATAACTTGTAACGACAACAAATCTTTTTTAGGTTGGCTAGGCCTATTCAGTTGTCACTGATTGATATTCCAGTGACAGTGCTTGTCTAGGAAAAATATGATGATTATTATTATTTTTTTAAACAGCTAATATTAGAAAGAAGACCATGACTTAGTTTTTCTGTCTTGCGTGCGTCAGATATACTGTATTTGTGGGTTACAAATAGCATGTGGAAGATATAGATAGATGTGCCTACCTGAATGTTCTGCTAGAGTGAGACAGAGGGTCAACATGTTATTCCTGACCACTATTCAACATACGTTACACTGACAAAATGGCACCTGAAAGCCTAAGAGACTAACGCCGCTCCCCTGACAGCTGAACACATACATGTAGCTACATACAGGTCCCAACAGAGCTGTTACAGGGCAAACATGACTGCATGTGCTAAGAAAGCACAATACAAATATAGGTTTGCCTCAATAGAAAAAACAAAATCTATTTTTAGAGAAAGGTTTTGCTAAACCCATTTTTCCGGTTCCAGAGACCAATGAGGGGGAACAAATAAACAAAATAAAAATGTGAGATTTTAATGTCACAAATGCTGTTGTGCACTCATAGCATGTTAAGAAAGAAAGCCTTCCACCTGTGAGCCCGGTGGGAGGAAAATGGCCCTTTAAGGACAACTGTGCCACGGACCCCTGGCCAGTAAATAACCTGAGAGTTAGTTGATAGGAGGGGAATTAGAGCCAGAGCAGGAGTGTATAATGGGGATGGATAGGAGGCCTGAGCCCGGGTCAAAGCTGCTTAGGAATCAATGCTGAGGTACAGGTGTACAACCACAGGTCTATAAGAGTAAGAAAACCTTTAAAGAGAGAGGGGGGGGATAGGGTGAAAACAAACTGTGATCATTCATTTCCATTATCACGATTAAAAACACTATTCAGGTTGGTACTGGTTTTTAATTTACAAAAGAGAGCAGAGAGAGGAAGACTAATGTTGTGAACCGAGCACAGTGATCACATCGGCAAGACAAAGCACAGTCCTGTCTCGCCTCCCAGCACTATTGCAATGGAGCTTCAAGGTTGGTCACAAAACCACTGACTATTACATTTCATGCATAAATACACTCATAGGTGCATTCCAACTTCATGTGCACTAAGAGCTAAATCAAAAAGCTGAAATGGAAATTTGCTAATTAAATAATATCCCACTATTACTAATAAAAATGTCACATATATCCTGTGGAGGAAAAAACATTGAAGAAAATGAAAATAGCCTTGTCACTGGGATTAAAACACTATTGATGCCATTAAAATGCTAAGTGTGTCCAACCAATTGGCATAAGCACGTTTCACTGGTAGGCTAGTGGAATGTCAAAGGAGCACACTAGTAGTAGCAATTACTATTAGCATACTGTTAATTATGGGTGCTGCATATTTTATATCTGGTGCAGTTGGAGAAAAGTAGAATAAAGGTTATGCTAATATATTATGTCTAATAAGCATTCACACAATAAATAAAAATGTCCGTGTGTTTTAGCTTTCTGATGCATTCTTTTAAGAAATGCTGCTCGTTTCAGGAGATGGAAAAATATTCATTAACTAAATACATCAGAGCAAAAGTTTAATATGGATTGACCTTATCGTTATAGACTTTTTCACTAACGCAAAAAATAGGCACTTTTGTGAAGCTGTGTATATGATGAAATTAACATTTTTAAAGCCATAACACCGACAAGCCCTGTAGACCTCCTGTGCCCTCTTGTGGTGAAATCAAATTTCAACTTTCTCCATGCACCCTATAAAACTATTGTTCATCTCCAAAAACCAAACAATTTAAAAATGTTTCCACAATTGTTTATTGTGTCTACATCATTGGATACAGTTTAGATATAAGACTTTTTATGTTAGTATCAGTTCAATTGTCATGAACTGATAATAACATAAAAAGTGGTTAAGCTTAAATTCTGAGATCTGATTTTTTGTTTAAATGTCATGCTGACTATGGGTTTGCAGTTTGTAAGTGTTTTTGCAACAAAAGAAATGTAAGACAAGATTATTCACCGCGGACAACATAGACATTTTGCTGTTACAAACATTTAAAATGATGTTAAGAGTGACGTTCCTATATTAAAGAGTCATCAAGGTCAGTAAGGTATTTAAGGAGATCACATCCTCCTTTGTTCAGTTAAGGTCCCCAAGCTGCTGTAAATCTCAATACTATAGTGCTGTTTTGCAGCATCTCATAATATATAATGTACACACAGCAATTACACTGCTGTGACATTCCTTGGCACAAAGGATTTGAATATAAAGACAATTAACGATTTTAGGTTTATTTGATTTCCCTCACACTGTCGTTATCTATCCCGAACAAAGCAGCAAGTCTGAATAAATGGCCACTAGTTGTGATAATTTAAACCAAAAGAAAGAGGAAATACATTTGTTTCCAGACCATTATATAGTGAGCCATGCATTTGCTGGGTACAAATGGACACCATTCATTACAGTTAACAATGGCATCCAATTCAGCCCAGCTAATGAACTTCAATACAATCATGTTCGGTATTAAGGAATGATTTGTTGAGTCTAAGTGTATCATTTTGGAGGCTAATGTTGATGAATGCCTCGTTTTAGAGGGATAAGATGGGGACCGCTGGCAGGGAATCAGAGAGGGCCTTGCACCCTCCAAATACAGTATAATACCACATCACCACCTAGTGGTTCTATCGTGAAAATACACTTTACTGCACATGGGAATTGGGAAGACAGATAGTAGGATATTATGAAACTCACCAATCCCAGTGTTGCCCCCTGTAATGAGGACTACCTTGTCAGAGAGGTTGCGACCTTGCAGGATCTCTAGGGCAGCAGTATTTCCATCATACCGTTTTGGCTTCACCAACACATCCTCCACTGTAAATGCCTGACGCGGGTCAAAATACGTGGTCCGCTTGTTAATGTGACTGAGAATGACAGAGGAGAAAAAGTAACTAAGTAAGTAAAGTTGATTTATTTAGCACCTGTCACAGAGCAAAGTCACACAGTGCTTCACAAGAGTAAAATCGTTAGACCAGAAAACAGTCAAAAACAATTACACAAAAGCAATAAGACATATGTAAAGGGTTTGAGTCGAAATGATTAAAAACAATTTAATAAGGCAGTGGTTATTACAGTAAATAACAGAAAAAGGAGCCCTGCATCCTGAGCACAGCCTAGCATATCCTGTAAGGCCAATGAGCACCTTGAGCCCTTCTCTTCTCTGACATGTTAAGCAAACAGGCCCTGTTTGCTATCAATCCCTGTTTGCCTCTAATTAACAACATCTGGAACTTACTCAACATAAAGTATCTGTCCTTTATCATCAGTTTCTTGCTCCCATCCATATGGTAAATCTGTGGGGAAAGAAAGACATCAAATTTTTTGAAACTGTGTATAACCAAAATGCATATGAACAAATGAATACCACTACCGCAGCAATGAATAAGGCCTCAAATCATTTGCTGGAGCAGGTGGAAACAGGGTAGTAAATAACAAGTGAATGAAGCAAACCTCCAGCACAACGTTTCTTCTTCCCCGTCTTGGGGTGTTCCCACTGCGTCTTCATCTCATCGTGGCTGTAGGTAGAAATCAAAGAGAGGAAGGAAGGGAGAGCTTAATTAACCTAACACCTTGAAACAATATGAGAATCATATGCTTACAACCTAAGTTACTACCAACAACCTAGACAATAGTAGCACACATGGGGCTTTCAGGACTCAGTCTTCAAAGTAGCCAAAAGATTATGTTTCCAAGTTCAGCCTACCATTTACCTTTCACTTCACTGCCTCTAAGCCATGGCATTAATGTTATAAACGTATACAACTCAGGCTACCAGTGTGCAGCAGACTAGATATCTTCATAGCTCAAACTTACTCTTTGCAGCCTAAGCTTGGGAGACTGTTTAGTGTCAGACAAGCATCAGTTTGAGAGTGTAGCTACCGATATGATCCTTTGGTACTGTAACTTAAGCTAAATTCAGCCAGTACAAATGCAGACATCATTGTTACCGTACTATAGCATTATTGATGTTAAAATGTTAACGTTACTGGAGAGATTTCACTTACTTTGCATAGTAGACCCATCCATCTTTCGTAGACCTCTCTTCCCATCCGGGAGGCAACTCATCCTCACTGTCTGTATCATCCATACCTGCGTATTGTAGAGCTGCCATAACTCGAGTTTCTCACGTAAACGACGGCTTTGTAAATGCCCACCCGCCAAGGAATCTCTATTCTCAGGAATGGATGCAGCTGTCAGAGCAAAGAATTAAGATCACAGCAAGCTTTCCCCAGCACTTCCGCAACAACACGGTGACGAGCGCCGAAGTGCAATCTGGGAAATTGAGGCTAAACAAGCGTTCGCCAGATGGTTGGTTGGTTGCAAGCAAGGAGGTCTAATCAAACCTCCTTGGGACGGCTCTGGGACATGGTGGCCGACGTTGGTACTGCAGCCTAAAATTCACCTGCGGCCCAGAAAGCATTTTCCCCATAGACGGCCATTATAAAAGGCAGTCCTCTAAAACTGTTCAGAAGATGCCTTCAGCATCACACAAGACCAAGAAACACTCTTTGAATTATGTATTTTTTAATCATGATGTCCGGTTTTTTCAAAAATCACTCAGAGCCATGTACAAGGCTGATATATTTCTGTCATCTCTGCCTCGGGAACGAGCGGAACGAGCAGCGTCCTCGCTCCTCCTTGGCTCCAGCTGCAGGCTCGCTACTCCCGATGAGTCTGACGAGAGCGCGACGGACTGGGCTGGCAGCGCCAGCAAGGCGCCAGCGCTACCAAGGAGGTTTTTATCGCGCTACTACTGGCGGGAGTACGAAATGCGCGTGCATGTGGGCCGCACAACACGGAAGTAAACCAGGAAGTGAAAATATTTTTTTGGCGTATGCATTCTTCCCACGTCCCGTTTCGGCCCCTAAACACTCGGCCTTCCCAAGCACTTCATTTTGCGCGTTCGCGCGAGCCGTCGCCATGTTTGTCCCAATACAGAGTGAGCCAAACTGAGTAAGGGGGAGTGGCTGTTCAGCCCTCCGGCTCCCTCGAAACCGAGGAAACTAAAGTGCTGACATTAGCCAAGTTTAATAACATATTATACAAATATAAGCATTTAAGGGAAATATGCTGGCCAAAACGTGATGTTGTTTCATGCTTGTAAACATGCTTGTGTCTTCGCTGAAGGCCAGAATGTAGCGAATTTGTAAGGCATTTTGAAATGAAAATGCATAAACTACTATATTTACTTATTTTACATTCTTATAAATAAATAGATAAACAAGACAGAGCCATAGATATAACTGTTCCACAGGGGAGACACACATAACTCTTATATTTTTTAGCCCCAATATATGATGCAAGGTTGCAGTATTTGATATTAAATTAAAGACTAACATCTCAGGTAGAAACGTAAGTTTTATATTTTCACCATTCATTTAACATCTGTTAAATATGTCAATGTGCAATAATCTGTATTTATTATCTGTTCTGATTGTATATTGTGTTTATTACTTTGGCCAATTGATTGTTAAAGCACGTTGTGCTATCTTTCTTGAAAAGTGCTCTATAAATACAATT
>OMLI01071912.1:9290-30149 GCA_900302605.1 Rondeletia loricata | reverse complement strand
CATATCTGTGAAATCCATATAGTTCAGTGCCAAGATAAAACTGCACATTTTAGAGTGGCCTTTTATTGTGACCAGCCTAAGGCACACCTGTGCAATAATCATGCTGTCTAATCAGCATCTTGATATGCCATACCTGTCAGGTGGATGGATTATCGTGACCAGCCTAAGGCACACCTGTGCAATAATCATGCTGTCTAATCAGCATCTTGATATGCCATACCTGTCAGGTGGATGGATTATCTCGGCAAAGGAGAAGTGCTCACTAACACAGATTTAAACACATTTGTGAACAAAATGTGAGAGAAATAGGCCTTTTGTGTACATAGAAAAAGTCTTAGATCTTTGATTTCAGCTCATGAAAAATTTGAGCAAAAAAAAAGTGTTGCAAATAATTACTCAGGCTCAAACATGAATATCAATTAAACTTAAAAACATATTCATCAGTGATTTAACAGAGTGAGTATAAGAAATGTGGTGCTCGAGTGCTTTCACAGGCAGAACTACAAACCTGAAATCTCAAATTTTGCTACTGTGCTTTGTTAGCGTCATTGACATTTGGCATTATCTCGCACATGTAGAAAATATTTCATGACCCTAGGACCACTACAGATCATTGATAAAACATTGCCAAGTGTCAAAAATAGGGTGACAATGTATACAGCGGTTTCCTCAATTAATGGAAATTTGACATTTAGAGATGAAGGGTTTCTGTAGCACACTGACCATGTTTGTACTCCTCCTGCTGTGTCCAGGTGCGGCCATTGCCAGAGGCTACAGCCGACATGGAATGAACTGGCAGAGAAATACAACAGCATGGACAAGCCTCCGGCGTATGTGGTGAAGGTAGACTGCGTCCAGGACACCAAGTTCTGCTCCAATGTCCACGGGGTCAGGGGCTACCCCACGTAAGTAGACAGTTCAATACTCAGCAGTCTAGCACTCACTCACTTATTGTTATGCTGCACGGCCATAAGCAATCCTTTACATCCACTTAGTGTCAGGATTCCCCTGTGCAGCCATTCTAATAAGCTTTTGGTTTAATTCAGTTGTGGATGCAATATGGCGCTCGGAATGGAAAATGGTCTACGCAGTGCACCACATTTTTCCTGTTTACTGATAATAGATTTTCAGATAGCAGTAGCTTTTCAGGCTAAAAATGACTCAGAACGCATACACCATAGAAGCAAACAGTCTCCTTCATCACTGATTGACAGATACGTGACATATTGACATATATTTAGTTGAATCTTCAACCAGTATCTTAACTGCATCCTCTTAAACCTTTGTCACTGACTGCATACCTGCAGAATCAGCAGTCAATGGTTGACTGAAATAGTATTTTTATAGCTATAAACATTACTAAACAAGTCCCAGAGTCTGTAATGATGATTGAATGGACTAGTTTCTGTTGAGTATGATTGTAATATAATTGAATGGGCCAATTTAGAGGATTGTGTGTGCATGCATGGGTCATTGAGTTTGAGTACATGGGTTTAGACTTGAATCTTAACTCTACCATGCCAAAATTCTCCACGTGTGTGTGTAGGCTAAAGCTGTTTAAGCCAGACCAGGAGGAGGCAGTGAAGTACCAGGGGCCCAGGGATCTACAGTCTCTGGAAACCTGGATGCTCCAGACGCTCCAGGAGGAGCCTTCAGTAAGTGTTGTGCATCCAAAAAGTTTGATCAAAATGCACTTTTTGACTCAGTAATTCAAACTAATGCACAACTCTCGCCCCCGTTATGTAATGGACCACTTTCATTTCTGAATGCAGAGATCAATAATCTATGATAAACAAAAAAAACGGTGTGTGTATATACGCATGTGTGTGTGTGCAGGAATATCCCACAGTAATTTATCAAGCCTGCAAGCCTGCAAAACCAATCCAACCCAAAGCACCCAGCTCATAGGTGTACGTGTGTTTCTGTGTGTCCATCTGCCCAGGAGGAGCTACCAGTCAGACTTCCAATGTGCAGACTTATCTCAACACACTTGTTGATTGATGTATTATTGTTGCTTGGTGGTGGATGTTATATTGTTGTTGTTGTTGTGTGTCCTCCAGGAACCAGAGAGTGAGCAGGAGCCTCCCAAAGCCCCAGAGCCCAAACAGGGCTTGTATGAGCTCACCGCACTCAACTTTAAGGCACACATTGCCAAAGGTAAAGAAATTGTAGAAAATGCGGTTTATAATGCTTTAAGAGAGTGCTATTGAGCCTGCTAGCTCAGGCAGATAAATGAGTAACTCGTGCTGTGTATTTGCGCAGGTGCATCTTGCCTTGACAAATATTTTTTTCTATTTTGTCTTCGTTTTAAAATTATCTTTCTGTTTTCAACCATACGGAGTTCAGGATACCTCATTAGAGAATGGAAACACCTCATTGCCTTGTTTTACATAACTGACATACACAACATTTCATTTCAACACGAGTACCTGAGCCACAACATACCAACGTCAGTCAACGCAAACCCACTCTATAACATTTGTCTCCTGTCACCTCACGTTTCTGAATTTTCAGACAAGGACTGCAAAAATAAACGGTGCTCACGATAATTGTCTTGTTGAAATTATGGCTCTTAAGCCCTGCTGAAGTTGAATGTTTTGGTTTAGAAGAAAAATAAATAGTTTCTTGTTTGGAGACGAAAAAAGGCAATAAATGTTGCGTAATTGGTTGCATATAACCTTAGTTCAAGGCCAGCTATGTTGTGTTTGCAGTGGAATCAACTTTTTAAGTCGCTCAAATCAAAAACCTGAACCCATAAACTTCTTCAACCTCACTTTAGTGTAGCATTGTACACTTGTGTGTAATTATGCTATCCATGTAATAATTGGTATACATTGCAGTGCATTTAACTGTCTGTCCATACTGTATATTTATAATTATGTGTTCTTTTTTGCTGCCATATGTATTTAAGTCTCTTGCTAGCTATTTCTACGTCTGCTGTATTTTTTTCTAACGGCCTCCTTTTCCTCCTCTTACCTCAGGTGCCCATTTTGTCAAGTTCTTTGCCCCTTGGTGCGGCCACTGCAAAGCCATGGCCCCAACCTGGGAGCAGCTGGCCACCTCCTTTGAGCACTCTGATGATGTCAAGATAGGAAAGGTGGGTCCTTAAAAACAGCACATCCATGGTTTGGCAGGCTACAGCTAGCTAGCTAAAAACTGTTTCAAAACACATTGTTAAAATGCCAGTATCAGCCGTAATCCATGTGAGAGGCTTGTGAATTGTGACCAAAAAGTCCTGCCTTTTGGTAGATAACGATTTTTATATTTCCAATAGTATACATTAAAAAAGATTTTTCCTCATATGTTGACATGAGTAGTCAAAGGTAGAGTAGACAGAGTATATTTCAGAATATGAGAAAAGGGTTGTGAGAGTTTCACAGCTAAGGTGTGAAGTTTCATAGTTAAGGTTACATTTTCACAATAATGAACTAGATTTTATTCAGTAGATACTTCTCAATAAACAGGCATGATCTGTAGAAAATGAGTTTCTCAAGTGCTGTAAACCATGATGAAGTGATAGCACACAGATATAGAGGAGTGAAGTGTCTGACATCTGACTGACTCACCTGAATGTGCCTCTTCATGCCCATGGTGCTGTCGCCATGGCAAAAAATCATAAGGTCATAAGAAGAGATTTTAAATTCAGTAAGATAAGTCTGCATGCTGTTTCACAGCAAAGGATCTCAAGGACATTAAATCTATCAACAAATAACAGATATGTCAACTGCAGTGTCCTTTAGGATGTACACAGCAGAAATGCCTATGCGTGTCATGATCGTACTATATTAACAAATCAAGTATTTTTTTTAAAAAGTATTCATGATAATGTTCCAGCTACATGAGTAATCACTTAGCAGACCGTAAAAGGGTTCACTCTGTGTGTGGTCTTCTCATTTGCAAATATATATTGTAAAAGACACCAAATATTGTGGTATGGGTAAAATCAAGAGTCTTTGTGTTAATAATAATGTATTTCTTTAAGTTTTCCCTGTCACAATATGTATTTCCTTAGAGAAAATCTGAACCCTGTTTCCAAAGAGCACCCTTTTGATACCAAACAGTTAATTATTTTACAGAGGTGAAGCAGTGCTCCATCTGCTCGCTTCGTTTCAACTGAACTTCCTCTGTGGTAAAAAAACGACCTGCTTGGTCATCCTGATATCTGTATGACAGAACAGGATACTGATTGTATGACAAGATACCTGTTTGCATATTGGGTTATATAAAAGACTGAACACCTCCTAAGCAAATTTGCATGTTCAGTGTTTGCAATGGTGTTTCAATCTAGTTTAATCACACGCACTGTTTGAAAGAACAGTTAGCCCTGAAAAACTTTTGAAATGGTTTGAAATTATACACTTTGTTAAAAGCAAGTTTGAGTTTCACTAACTTAATGTTCCCTAAAACAATACAGTATGATGAAGTGAATGCAAAGTAGCTTTTCTGTTTTCATGTGTCGGTAACTTAATTACATATGTCTAAGAGGGAATGCATCTCAGAACTTGATACAAAGCAGTTTCAGTAACTTATCCTTTACATCAGGGTTTTCCTGATTTGCTGTGAAGTAACCAAGATCTTGTTTCTGACTGGCTAGGTGGACTGTACCCAGCACTATGAGGTGTGTTCTGAGAACGCTGTGCGGGGATATCCCACGCTGCTCTTCTTCGACAATGGACAGAAGGTATGGAAGAGGTTTGGACTGGTAGTAGCCCTCCATTCCCTGACGATCTGCATGGACAGCCATTTGGCTCAGTCATTGGCCACAATCTACCTCAATCCGGCCAGGTTCTACCGTGGCTGCCATGTTGCTTCTCCTCTCTAGAACTGCTATGTCTTGGCTGCGAAACAAAGCCATCCATTACATCACGATACTGAGATGCCCAATATCTAAAAAAGAATTGCTGGCATATAATCGCAACAGCTATGGAGCAAGATAATGGCACTTACATTGCTGCCACTGAAAACTGCAGTGGCCAAGCTCTCTCAATCAATGGCTCTGTTCTGAATTAACCAATTAATTATATCAATCAACATTCAATTGTGGTTAAATAAATCACTTTAGGTGAGTGTTGAATTATTGTAAGGTGCACATTGTACTTCACTTTGAAATGTGGTATGTTGTCATGTTTTTTTGTGAGTCTGTGGTTCTCTAGGACAATGTTTCCCAAAGCAGGGTCCAGGTACCCCCAAGGGTCCTTTAGGTCACTATGCTAAAAAAACACCTCCATAATTCCACTGGTAGCAGCAAGTGAAAATTTGTGTTTATTTATTTTTTGTACAGACAGATCAGTACAGAGGGAAAAGAGACCTGGACTCACTCAAAGACTTTGTGGACAACCAGCTGAAGGCTGCTGGTCAGGAGCCTACTGAGGAACCAGCAGCAATGGAGGTCCCCACCGATGAGCCAGCCAAAGAGGAGGTAGAGGTGTGTGTGTGTAGAGGTGTGTGTGTGTGTGTGTGGAGCTGATGTACAGAGCTCTGCATTAGGCCTTAGAACCAATTTCTAGGCAAATTGGTTTCATTTAAGAATGAGATCACAGAGTAAGCAAACCTCTTTCAGGGCAAGTTCATGCATCTGTAGCCATTTATTTCAGTTTTATATGCATTTCTTGGCACTGGCTGCTTGCAGGTATAATATGCATAATCTTAGCCATGGGCACCATGCTATAGTTAACGTGTTCACATTTACCTCTCATTACCATGACGTTAAGTAATTTCTTCCATTTTATTGCATTCTGTCAAAAAGAGCTTCAATAGTTCCTAATATTTAGTATTTTGTTTTCTATATTCAATCTGCCACAGTACAAATCAAAGCCACGTGCAAATAACTGCCCTCTCCAGTCCCTTTTCTATGGGACAAGCAGGCCCGTTAGGCATCAATGGAACATGTGTTGGAGTCTGAGTGGGTGTGAAAATCAGTTTAGCATCAAGGGAAACTGACCACTGTTAGCATCTCTGACAATATTTTCATTTGTTAGAGTTCACAATATATTTGGCAGGGCAGCATCATGGTTCATGGGTAGTCGATATAGATGACCATATTTAATTTCTATACCATAAACATTAAGCATACAGATACAAAAACACAAGAGGCCAATCAAAAGTCATCTAAAAAGTAATCAGCAGTTAGTAACTGATCACTTTTCATTTTAAGTAATCAGTATCTGCTTTCTTTTTATAAACAAGTAATACAGCCCAGATTCCACTTTAGGAGCAGTTCATCCAATACATCCAACTGTAATTCAATTCAATGGCGAAGGAATTCCTTCAGATATGATGAAAACCAAGGAAACACCATTATGAAGATTTCCCCAGTGTTGGTTTGCGATGCTTTTTTTCTGGCATAGTTTTGGTCTACGCATCTTCATGACTATCGCTAATCACAGCTAATTTAAGGAGTCTGAGTGATCATCTGGGCCCTCCATCCTCGTGATGGCATTGAAAACCACCGTCTCAGATGTTGGTTCAGTCTAATTAGAATAATACTGTATCTGGCTATTGAGAAGACCTTGGTGCACTGCTTACATCACTGTCATGCTTTTTCAGACTTACTTGTGATCACTTGGTTTGTACAGAAGGGATCTAAAAACTCTCTCTCCCATGAAGAAAGTGTATCATGGGATGATCATCCAGAATTGCAGAATTTGCCTAATCCACATAGCAATAATGAGGCTGATTCCTTGCCAAGAAATGGACACCAAACCAGTAGAAAACCACTGGATCTCTACACTATAGCAGGACTTTACTTTGAACATTACCTGTAGAAATCAAAACATATAGCCTACTATAAGCTTCTTTTCCCAAATGATTCTCAGCCATACAATTAAATTATGTATAATCAGAAATGTGTCGATAGATCAATAATTTAAAAAATAATCACTTTTTTCACTTGGAATTTTGGCAGCCTTTCCACTCATCTTTCTTCCTTGTAAGGTTTTCATTCTCTGTGCACCCTTTATAACCATGCTCTGCTGACAGCTGTCCCTATGTCAATATGAATGTCTGTCAAGAGAGATTATACATCACATGAATCGAGGCAGATAATGAGCAAGAGGGAAGGGCACTTTTAACACCCCCTCGTGAGCAACATATGACACAAGCCAAGCTAATTAAGCAGATGCCATAATGCAGTAATCAGGAACACAGCGGAGGCAGGAGAATTCACAGACTTGAGTCATAACGGCGCAGCATTTGGTGCTTAAGAACTTCTCCACCAACACAGGCAGATGGGAATGCCAAGCTGCAGTGTATGTGTATTTATGTGTGCGTGAGCATGCTGGTGTTTGTGTGTGTGTGTGTGTGCCTATCTTGGTTTTTAAGTGTGTGTGACTGTGTGTATGAGAGAGTGTGTGTGTGTGTGTCTGTGTGTGTGTGTCAACTTTATTTTTTATGTGTGTGTGTGTGTGTTTTACTACATGGTTTCTTGGAAATCTATGTGAAAGTATTATAAATGTGTTTGTGGGCATGTAGTTGTGCATACAAGCCTTTGTGCATCTGTGCATGTGTGTGTGCATGTAAGAGCACACACAACTCTGGATCTGTGTGTGTGTACGAGTTTGCAGCTGGGGACACAGTGTTGCCTGGTGAGGTGTTTTCCTCATTATTTTTTCCAGAAAATGAGCAATCAGCCATATTGCATGGAGCCTGATTGTCTCCCTCTGTAAATCAATCCAGGAATTGCAATTAAAATGTACTCTTATGTGGTATAATTGATGTCTACCTAATCCTTTATTTGCACACCTGCCGGTGAGTCTGAATTTTTAATGAATTTCTAATTAATGCTCTTTGCACACTTGATTTATTTGTTAGCAAATTACATCGCTGTTCTGTTTCCTGCTGGTAGAAAGTGCCTACAGAATTTCACAGCTTGGTTAAAATCTGAAATTTGCCTGCTTTTGCCAAAAAGTTTAAGACGCATTTAGTTGATGGTTATGCGATTGTTGTAGGCCTTTCCATACCCTTGCCAGGCACATTAATTCATACATCAGCTGGACCATATTCAGCATGCTGTATATTCCAAGTTCTCGCTGTATGTACCTGTGTAAACTGTGACAAACTCCCCTACCTTGCCTTTTATTATGACTGCACTGCCTCATTTGAGTTTCTTGCAGCAGACGTAACTCCATAAGCCAGATTTATATAGGTGAAGTATGTGGGCAAGACGTGCAACTCCTTATGCGTGCTTGTTTTTAGCATAGGTTTGGTCTAAACTCGAGTGTTGAGCTGATCTGAGAGGTCTGCTGTTCCACACACTGTATTGGCGATAGAAGGATATAAAATGTTCCAGACAACATCCCACTAAGTCATGACCAGTGAGGTAAGATCTGAGGTCTGACAACATGTGTTTTTTGTGTGGTCATGTCATGCGATGGGTCTGGCAACATGTGATGTCATCATACCAGAGTGAACTTAAAGGTTCTGTCTGTCTAGACTAAGATTAGTCTTATCTGCTTTTGTACTTAATGCAGTCTCAATACAGGCTACGCAATGGATATGATCCAAGCGCCTTTTTTATTTTTTAATGTATTTTTTTCTAAAGCTTGCCCATTTGGTGAAGCATTCTGTCCAATTTCTTCAGAGGAATTAAGCATGTATTTACCTAAAAGACTGATGTTTATTCTCTCTTATTGCTTGGTGTAGTTTCAACCTGATAGTAACATGACAGCAATGTTGAGTTTAGAGTTTTGAACATGGCAGAATGAATTTCCATAGCATGTCCCAACTGGTTTGCTCTGAAATGCTGCTCACGATGAATAGAACTGTTTGCATAAATGGCAGGATCACCACAGTTCAGTTTCTTGTAGCTCAAAGCCCAAATAAACTATAAATTAACACCAGTAGATGAAGAAGAACTGTCACCTTCTTTCAGTCATGAACCCTTAATTGCATTTTCTCTCTCCATAAAAGCCAATCAGATCTGTGGCATATTTTCCAATTCATGACGTAATCACATGTAAAAAAAATTCTTATGAATCTCTATTTCACTATTTATCACCTATATCACATTAGTTGCAGCACATAGTCTTCAAGGGATTCTTATGCAATAGGATATCCTTTTTTCTAATTGTAAGATACTGTAGCTGATGTTAAAATGAAATGTTAAAATAATAAATTAATTCAAGCAACTACATGTAATATGCATAGTCACTCCAGCCAGACTTGGTATATTGTTGTTGCCATTTGGTTCTAGGTCTGTGTATCAGATATAACCTCATCAGATAAATAGACAGTGTCACACAGCTCCAATTACAGTCATCTGGGGAAAGCAGTTTTTAATACAGCTCCACGCCTCTGTTGCTGATGAGTTTGAATGAGCTCAAACTCAATGAGCATTTATTCTCTCTCTAATTTATTTGCTATTGCATTTCATTTCCAGGCCAATTCACCCTCATAATCAGATGGCAATTAGTGAAGCATTTATCAGAGAGCAGCTCAGCTCAACTCACTCCCTTTCATGACACCTGCACGTTCACAACAACACAGTTTGGAGAAGCATTCTTTTATTCCAAATAAAATCGTATTTAGTTCATTTTAAACAGCATTTCTAATTCCATCAGAACTCTGTAAAATGTAATAAAACTTGTTTTGTTCCATCGTGTTTTTAAAAAGGACTTCAAATATATTTTTTCCCTTGCAAGGCTTTTTACAGCACTGCGGTTTTGGAGACATGATTACATATCGACACATGGGCCAACCTCCTCCAACAACTTTGGTTTTGGTACAAGAGAAAAAACTCACTATGAACATTTAAGAATCTTTAATTCACACTAGTAATAAAATTGCATTACATTTCATAAAATAAATGTTCCAGTTTATATATACAGAGAAAACAGACTGTACATACCCTCCAAGGAACCATTTCCAAAAGGAACAGAAAAATAAAACAAACCTGAAACAAATTTCACAAAACATACAAGCAATACAGTGCTCAGCTAAGCAGGCACAACTGTACATCAAAACTTGTAACTGCTCAGTGTTGGGGTGCGGGAGGGGCAAAAAGTAGTACATTTACAATAGAGTCCTTAGGGACTGATAAAGGGGTCTTAAAAAGTATTGCAGGCAAGCAGACAGACGCTTGTCTCTTTCCAAGTGCAGCAGAACATCCATCTTGTGTGTAAGTGTGGAGCCGATTGTTGCTGCCACCAGGCCCAACTATTGAACCTGTGTCTCAAAGCTCCCATTCAGCTGGCCCTCCTCATAGTCCATTTGACACAAAATCATGTTGTTTTTTAGGAAAAACTTGTCCCCCACACAAAACCTGTTGGCAGAGAAATACAAACAAACAGAGAGGCAAAAATGATTAAAACCCTATCATTTCAAAGCGTGCAGACAAGAGCACTGGCACCCAAAGAAAGGCAGGTCAACTCTCCAAGGCCTGGCAAAAAAAAAGCACCGCCACCACAAGAGTTTCCAAGGAGACTCTGCCACAGGGTGAGCTTTCCACACACCGGTTTGGTGCCGGTGCTCAAGAATGTTTTCCCTCTAAAGTCTCAGAGTCAATTGAAGAGGGAAAATAACACATAGCAGCCTGCCCTACTGATGTTCTTCTCTATGCTGCCGTTTGTTTGTGTGACACAGTGGAGACAGCTCCATAATGTGACTGAAGGGGAGTGACGATAAGAACATGTGAGCTGAGCATAGCTTTGATTTAGTAATGTGCCAGGCTGGTAGAAGAGTCACAGCCATGGTAATACTGTGCCAGATGAGACCTGGCTTCATGTCTGCCAGCTGAGGAGAGAGACTGCAGTCATAATTCCCTTACAGCAGGTGTTCACTATGGTAACTGAATCTGGCCTGCAGAAGGTTAATGGGCTTGTGCTGTGTGGTGGAACAGGGTCACAGCACCCCTGACAAGCATGCAAAAGAAGTTCTTCTCTCAGGGTTGTTCCATTATAGACAGTGTATTAATGGGAAAAGGCAATATTTGGGTATGTCATATTCTATGTACATCATATGGGGCTTTGTGCTCACTCACAATTCAGTAATAATTAGTATCTCTAAGGAAACACCATTTTACACCTGTGTACGTCCATGCTCCCTTATGCGGCAGCCCACCTCTGTGGAGTGCCTTCTTTCTGTAGCTCCTCGTTACCTCCTCCACCAAATAAAGCATTCAGCGTTTTAACAGGCTAGGCACTAGTCTACGAGCTGTGTCACTTGTGATACATGGGCTAATTTTGTGCCCCTCTAGCTTATAATCACAGTTCTAGTCACAAACAAGGACAAACTGCTGGCAGGGTGTCAGAATAGAAAATAATTAGTAGAGCATTACTAATGCAATACAACAACTTTCGTGCTTGCAAAATGGGAAGGCAAGCCAATATTTTGTTTTTTTGTTTTGTTTTCCAGACTTACAATAATGTCAGACAGAGCAAATGTGTTGCACCTTAAGAGGGCGATTATTCAACAGCTTCTAATATTTAAGCTAATGGCCATTTTAACACTCCATTCTTGTTGTGCAGTTATGATCTCTATTCTTACCTCTGGTTACAAAGCTGACAGGCAAAACAGTCCAAATGATAAACATTATCTCTGGCTCTCATCACCATTTCAAAGGCTGGGATCAGTTTACTGCAGGCTGCACAGTTCCCCGTTGTACCAAAGAGCCTGAAAGACAGAGAACACAGACAGAGATTAACCTACCTTCCCTTTGCCTTGATGCAATAGAAGAGCAAACAAAAACGAAATGACATCAAGAACGATAGCAAGAATACTGAAAAGGAAGGGAAAACGCTGCAAAATCTGAATACACTGAATGTAATACACACATCTTTCTTGGCACACACTTGGTATTTTTGTTAATGAGAGTTACAAACATAGATCTTAATTCTTGGCTAATGATCTAATTAAAATGATCACATGGTTTTAATCTCCTTCTTCAAAGACTTTCCCCTAGCACATGAAAACAGGTCTGAGGCGAACCAATTGAACTGTTGAAAGTTTTCTTCTTTTAAAACTAGAGTACCTAATGAGACTAGCTCCAACCAAAGCCAGCTGGATTTTACACAAGAGGCTAAATTCTATAATATAGTCATAAGTTCAAAAGATTTCTGCTACAAGGATAGAGGCTTGATCCCTTCGCTCTCGCTCCTTCTTCCTCTCTCATTCAGAGAAGAGCCTGAGAGAATGATGGGAGATGTCACCTTAGAGAGGTAACTAAATGTTTGGCAGTGCACAGAACAGACTCGCAACTCAAACTTTGCTGCTATTTGTTTAAGCTTATTAGATAGGAGCCAAATGATTAAGGTCACAAACAGAGCAAGGAGGCACTGGTGTAGATCTCTTTTCTCCTCAAAGCAGAGGGAACTCATTCTTTCCCCAGTCAGATTTACATTTTCATTTTCCAAGCGCCTGCCCCTATGTTTAATTTGGAGATTCTGAATCGCAGATAGACTAGGGCCGTTTCACAGCTTTGCAAGAGGGGATAAGGCAACAGCAGATTGCCATTCCAACAGTATGTTAAACACTTTCCCCCAAAGTTGTAGAGCTCAGACAGAAGAGTCACAGTGTTGATATTCTGCCTCGTTGATGTTAGTCCCATTCAGTTGCTTTCACCTTGTTATAGAAAACATCTATCCGGCGGCCCTGCTTCTAATTAGGGGCCACTGCCCCAGAGGAGTGAGAGAGACAGAAACAGAGGGAGAAAGGCTGTTATGTTCCATGAGAGAGAGATTCACAGGGTGTTAAACAGAGACGTTGTTACAACTGGTTACTGTTTCAGTCAAATATGTTCCTACAGTAGACATCTGCCACCCACAGGGCCCTATGTAACCCAAAGAAGTTGTTTCTTCCACAGAGACCCATTTATTAAAACTGATTTTTCCTTTCCCTTTTCTAAAAAAAACACACACACAAAAATAAATAAAGTTTTTTCTCACACATTCTGTATTGATCCAAAACAGGCACAAATGGCAAATATAATTTTCATTGTAAAAATCTAGCAAAGCTGCAGAAACTGACCTGGTTTCCATTATATTACAATATCCTATCATGTCTGTTTTTTAATGGATCAGGAGTATTTCTCAACTCTGTTTCATTTCTGTGCAAAAGGCATTACTGCAAGTGCTTAAGTTTATAACATGCACAAATGTGACAATATCAGGTTTTCCAGCAAACAATATTGGCAACCCTGATTTCTCTGTTTTGTAAATGTGATGAAATTATGTTTGTTATACTGTACATGCTGATATCATAGATGTAGAATTCAAGCATTGAGGTTATTTCTTAGCCTTGGGTTCTCTGAGGGAGGAAAAAAGTGTCAAAATTAGACCTAGCTGGCTGCCTCCCAGCATCTCAACCTGAGGAACCTATGTAATCACGACAGTCAAGTGGCTGGGATTGCTCCAGGTTGCTCCAAGCCAAGGCTATGAAAGAGCCTAGAGAGCCATAGCCACTTACAGAGCCTGACATGCAGAGATCCTAACTGCAGAGATCCTTAACAGCTCGTAGGCTTATTCTAACTCATCTCAACTATTGCCCTCTTGGCTGTGGGCACAACTCTGTGCATCAGACTCACTGGATACATGCAGGTTGCAAAAAAGGTACGTGGGGAAGGCCGACTTGCTGCCCGCACTTAGCTCCACCCTTAGTCAAAGGGGTGTGTAACACCTCGGCCAGCTTTCGCCTTTCAGCTGTGTAAGCCAAGTCTATATCCTCTGCAAACCAATGAGCCAAATACTGTTTGGGTAGAGCCTGGCCTTTTGCCTGCATTATGAAACACGCAAAGAGTTGTTTCGAGCATTTCAGCTCTGCAGAGCTGTTTATATACGCATAAAACCCCAACTAGTATGCCGCATTCAAACGTTACCGCCCAGCAAGCAAGAGGAGCAGGAGACAAGCTAAGCAAGGTAATAACACACCTTACGTATGCTGACGCTATTATCTTTAGATTATACTGTTATATGGTTTTGGTAGTACTTCTGAATCTTCTTCCCAAACAGGAGACAAAAGGATTCCACAATTGCACAGGTAAGGTCTCCCATCTTCTAGGCGGATGCAAGTTCAAGAATCAATGCTACTAAACCACGGCATCTATTCTTAACAGAGGCTGGTCGCTCTGAATCAAGCGGGTAGTAAGTGGATCTTCACATCATGAAGCAGTCTACTTCATCCATGCTGACCTGATTCCATATCTTTGCAGTACAATCAGAGTGAGACACCGCTCTGAAGCGACAGGTTGCCTCTTGTCGGCAGATCTGCTCCGTGATTCACTGTCACGGACAGGCGCTCGGCACTGAGAGAGAGCATTTTTCAGCTCCTCCTTCACAATATCATGCCCTGTTCCAGGGTGGAATGTAAGAAAATGCACTCTGATTGGATATCAAACCTATGACTGTGAGCTGGTCCCATTCACTGTGCAGCATTCACACACACACGTCCTTCAGCCCAGGTTTGATGTGTCTGCATAGTAACACGGCATCAGCATACTGCCTAATTGGGCTCCTTGTGCTAAGAGGAGATTACAGGCTGAGAACTGTTCAAACACATTACACTCACACTCCCCTGTTCCTGTTCCTGTGAAGGTGAAAGCAATCAGACTTGAACCCCCCCTGCAGTGGTCTCATGTGTAACAGCCCGAGAGGAACTATAGTTAGCAACTAACGTTAGTTATTGCTAACTCCTGTTTCACACCACAACTTGCTGAAGAGGCAAACAGGGGTTTGACGTCAGCTGAGAGAGAGCTACACACTACCGCCAAACAACAGTGAAGACCTATACGAGGAACACAAAGTGAACATAAAGTAGATGGGGTACAATTTCCTGGCATACCTTACTGTAGGTCCCCTCAACCCTTTCAAGGCAAGGTAGATGCCAATACATGGAAAGTCAGACCAAGTGTTCACCTTCATCTTGTGCTGAAGTATTTTCTATACTGAGGGGAGTGGTCTCTTCTACAATAACAATACCCCCATCCACAAGGCATGAGCGATCACTGCATAGTTTGATTAGCAGAACAATGGTGTACAGTAAACCATATGCCATGGCTGTTTCAGTCACCATATATCAACCAAATTGAACACTAATGGGAGATTCTGGAGCTGCACCTAAGGCAAAAATGTGAGAATGTGTTAATAATTTCAGATATTTGGTAGAATCTTTTCGTTTCTAGTAGAATCTATATGATCGGAGGATGGATAAACTGATTCCATGATCAGGGATTCCATAAGCAACCATATATATATACCACATATATACAGTACATTGCATGCACACACACACACACACACACACACACACACACACACACACACACATACATACACACACACACACACACACACACACACACACCTACCTACCTATGTTGATACAGTTGCTACAGTGTTTCATCTTTACATGATACACTTCACAGCACTCAAATGGTGCCTTCAAAGAACACAGAGATGTGGATTATGTTCAAAAACATTTATTATTTTCATTTAGAATAGAATATTTTCATTAGAACAGACTATTTTCTGTCTTTTATTGTAAGAGTGCAGTGGCTCATGCAGTTCAATTTCCCTAGTCATTTGGATTAAATAAATCATTATTCTCAAAAGGAAGGTGACATTTTTTTTTTCAACATCAACAAAATTTTTCCAGCATTTCTGTTTTAAACAGAGTGTGAATGGTGAGTTTGTGGAAATGATGAGGGCATTCCACATAAGTCCTCTTCATACACTGAGCCCATCGTGTTTTGTTGGTCAGTCATCAGTTTCGTCGCAGGGTTTGAAGCACAAAAAGTCCTATCTTAAAATAGAGGCTTCAGTGGTTAATTGAAGTGGATTAGAGGGTTAGAAAACTCATTTGGATGGTCTCCCTCAGCCTGTGAGACATTATGGCATGGATGTCTAAGCAGTATAATGTGAGATAAAGTGAAGCCAGGCATGGGCATTTATTGGGTGACTTTTTAGTAAATGTGTATAAGAACATTCAGATTTCATAATCTGTGTTGAGATATGATATGACCCCTTGTAGAATATATAATGGTTTAATTAGCTTTACTCCAGGTCTATACTTAAGCTATTTTTAAAATAGCTTAGAAATTATTGAACAGCAATAATTAATTGTTTTTGTTTGGGACATGCTAACCTCCAGACTGATAGTCAGTTATTTTATATTTACCAAATATTCAATTATTAAGACCCTCATCAGTCTGTCTTGGATTATAGGCTTTAGGAATAAGATCAATAGTCATTATCATGTCTTATTGTTTTGTTTTGAGACTAATGGTCTTGGATTTGAAACATAGGGATAGCTTTTAGTTCAAGTTCTTTCCAACAAATCATTTAAATCATTTTGGTAGCCAAGCTAAAAGTCTGGAAATAAAATCTTCTCAATCACTGTATCTTACGTGCCAGCTCTGCCATATTTGAAAATGCATTATGACATTTATTTAATAAAAAAACTAAACGTAACCCTGCCTCATCCCTAATTCCAATGGTCTTCAAAATACGAGAACAATACACTTAACAGGTGTTATTCAGTTAGTAAAATCTAAACTTTGTGTGTCTGTACAGGAGGTTTGTATTCTTCTGTTGGGAACTGAATTGGGCAGCACAAAGGTAAAGAAACTCAGTTCTACTATT
Source organism: Rondeletia loricata (assembly GCA_900302605.1). Taxonomy (NCBI): domain Eukaryota; kingdom Metazoa; phylum Chordata; class Actinopteri; order Beryciformes; family Rondeletiidae; genus Rondeletia; species Rondeletia loricata. The sequence goes on along the minus strand of OMLI01071912.1, from coordinate 13,581 downwards.
ATTGTGTTATTACAGTGGATCTTTAGAGAAAAGTGGGCCCTCTTTAGTTCTTTCAACTTGCTGCTTTGCTACCTTCAATCCCTTAACGCTCCTACAGTACATCATCTTCCTGTCTTCATTGCTTCCCTCAGATTGGGCTCTGGCTCTTTAAGTTTTCTACCTGTTCTCTGAGCTCTTTGAGACTTCCCTGTCTGCACAGGGTTTGTCAGATTTCATAAAGGGGACAACCGTTACGTCTTTTTGAAAGTGTAAACCTTCCTGTTTAGATCATTAAAATGTGCACAGATAAGAAGAGCAACTGTTATGGAAGGAGAGCAACTGCTTTACTTTAAGTAGTAAGGAGAGGACAGATTTGAAAAACAGTCACATCCAGATGGAACTACCATCTTACTCCTACTATTTCACTGGTTATCTTTAAAGTTTCTTCCTCTTTCAGTTAATTATACCCCATTTTGATAAATGGGTGACTATAATGTCCTCTCTAATATATGAAATAGAAGATTAAATGATTTCATGTTTGAGGTCCTGGTGATCAAATCCATGACTAGCTTGTGGTGAAGTCATCTGATCCTGGACCCCAGACAGAAATGAAACGCCTAATTCATCTATTATTCTCATTTATAATGAAACAGTGAGGCCAAGTTGCTAATAAACCACAGAGGGAAGAGAATGTCAAGGAGATTGAAAATCCAAAACTTTTTATTAGTGCCTTGTTCTAGGAGACGTTAGTACGAGGAGGGTGTGTGTGTGTGTGTGTGTGTGTGTGTGTGTGTGTGTGTGTGTGTGTGTGTGTGTGTGTGTGTGTGTGTGTGTAGTGCACATGCTCGTGTTTGTGTGTGTGAAGGTGGAAGATTCAGGAAAGCGTAAGTGCATTCAAGAAGTTGCTAGCGCCATTGAAGGACAAACACAGATGGAGCTCCTACAATAATTAATGTGAGCATGGCAGGGCTCCAAACCCAGGGAAATAAACGAAGTGTGTTTGATCCACCCGCTTGTCTTTAATGAAGTGCAGGAGGCTACTTCAGTGCACAGATTTAACTTCATTACTGCAGGTGAGGGGAGCCTTCGTCTCACTACACACACCAAGGAACAGAGAGGGAACTGAAGCCGGGTGGAGGCTGCATCACCTACTTTAAAAACTCTGGGCTCTAAAACTGCCTCTTCTCTGGATGCAAGGCAACGTTTTTAATTTGTTCCACAACAGAATTCATCAACCATCTCTGTCATTAAGTGTTATGCATTTGTCTCAGGCTGAAGAGCAGACGAGTGGGATGGATTTCATTAGGCAATCAGGTGCAACAGAGAACCACAGAAAGCTTTTTATTTTAGTATTTTCTACCCTTGATTTCAAGTCTCATTCTCGTTTTTTTCCTTCTCATCTCTGACCTCTACATCTCACTGGTCTAACATGCAAGAAAACCAACTTAGCCTTTTCCCTTCCCTTCCCTCCCATGTCCTGACATTCCCTGCTCTGCTCTCTTGCTTGAGTTTACTCTCTGCACAGCTGTCTAGCCAGTTATGCACTTATGGCTTGGGGGTTGGGGGGTTGCAGTCCTTTCAGCAGATTGTATTTTGCCAAGTGCAACTCTGAGCTTTATCATTTTTGCCTTCTCTTTTGCCCATTTATTATTACCTCATCTGCACCATCTGCTCCTTCTGGGGGCAAAACTGGGTCTCAGTGGACCTCTCTCACTGCATCTTAAAAGCATTAACTGTGGGTGGGAACTGATGGATGGTAATGGCCTATCTCAACGCCAAGTCACTAGGCCCCTGCAGGTGGGCTGCAGGCTCCTGCCAGGACAAGGGGCAGAGTTGAGAGGCAAGCGAGAAGTGAGGGAGATCCATGGGTAAGGAAGGAAGGGTTGGGCTCTTCAGTTGTAATTTTAGAAGCGATTTGAAATGATAGCTGCTCTACTTTTACATATTCTCTATTAAATTAGTATTAAGACTACACTCCTGATCTGATTGAACTGACCCAAACCTAGTGGGTAGCAGTAAGCTGGAAGTAGCAGACAGGGAGCGTAGAGATAAGTGGGCAGAAGAAGAATGGGGAAGGGGGAGGACAGCGCAGGACAGGGGGTTTCAGGAGGGGGGCTTAGGGCGGCGGCATCCCTAAGTCGGCCCCAGGGGGACTCCCTCTCCGATAAATGGTAGGATCTCATTGGGAATGTGACTTAACGCCCAGGAAATGATCATGTTTAATTTAACAAGCAGATGGCAGGGGGAACTGAAGGGGGGGGGGGATGAAGCCACAGACACTGGAGGTTTCCCACAGCCTACAGCTGTAGTGCAACTGAGACCTGGTCTACACCATGACGAGAGTCTTCTGTGTTCATGTAGACAAAAGAAACAAAAAGCACACAGCAAACATTACACAAATATTACATGTAATGTCTCAGGCTTGAGATCAATGCCTGAGGAGAACCAGCACACCAAGTTAATGGGGTTCTGGCTTCATTGACAAACGTCTAGTCGTAAATATCCTCTGAAGGAAAACAAACAGGTGCTTGATCTACCACAGCCCGGGGAACAAACGACGTCTAAAGCTCTAGAAATACTGCATTATCAAAAACAAAAACCTGTCAGTGCATGTAACATACAGAGAGCTTCAAGGAGAGCAAGCATTTATGGTGTTAGTAGCGGTGAGGCTGATAGGAGAGTTTTTAAAGGATAGTACCATTGTTATTGAATGTGTTGCCCATTTCCTGTGGCTACAAATGACTTTCTATCTGCTACTGATGACTTAAGTTTCATTCATTGCCTCTGAATGGATCGTACAGGAATTTGAAATTGAACTTGATCCACCTAACAGCTCCCAGTGCCTGCAAGATTTCTCGCCTGTCATTGACAGCCATGTCATATCATACCATATATATATGAGTACCAGAAAATTCATAGTCCTGGCATTTATTTGTTTCAACAAGTTACTATTATAGAGAGGCATTTATTTAATCTGGACAGTAAAATCCAGATGCCACCACTGAATAATATATGCTATGAAAACAACCTGTTATAAAATATTCTCCTTACCTTCTCCTATTTCAGCTTTAATGACCTGCCATGCCTTTTGTGTATCCGATGCAATAATACAGAAATATCATGACGGCATGATGCGTGTCTTGATGGTTGCACAAGCTAGTTTCACTAATAACTTAAAGAACCTTTGAACCGCGTATGTACTGTATAAGAGACAGGCTGTTATCTTTAAGCAGGTATTTATTGGAAGTTGTACAGTATTTAGAATTTTTGTAAGGAAAGGACGGTGATTTAGACAGATTTTATATGTATTTCTGTCAATAGGAGCCGCAGGAAAAGCACAACCTGATACTAAAACACTGACAAACCAGCAAATGGCAACCAGTAGGCGAAATACCTTTATGCTCCTTTCCTTGGTGTGGCACGGCTTTTCTGTTTGCTGTGAGAGGGGAGAAGTGATTGTGTGTCTTTCTTACCTCAGGTAGTCCCTGCGACAGAGGATGAGGTTGGCTTTCGTGTAGAGGGTGGAGCCCACCTCCCCCAGGCGGCAGTCACAGCAGGCACATTTGAGACAGTCCTCATGCCAGTATTTGTCCAGGGCCTTGAGCAGGTAGCGGTCTTTAATCTTGCGATTGCAGCCAGCACACCCCTTCTGTTTCCCTTTGGGCTGGACGGAGAGCATCGGCACACCTGTAGCGATAAGGAGACAAACAGCCACGCGTGATTTACGGCCCGGGAACACGAGTGACTTTTCATGTTCTCTTTTTGATAAGCCGGCTGCTTCTCGAGGCGTCTGAGCCTCGCCACGCACACGGCCACAGCACACCGCCTACCCTGCTTCATATGCATTACAGAAAACATTCTTCCATGTAGATAGGCACACAGGTCACATTGGACTACAAAGCCTTGACTTACTTGTTCCACAAGAACACGCTGTAATACATGGAGCAAACGTTACATGGTCGCTTGCAGCAGGCTTCAGAGAAAAGGGGCATGTCTGGCTGTATTTTTGAGGATCTAAAAGGCACAATGTTTATTGTGCTTACCGTGGTATTTACAGCATGCTGTATAGTATGTTAGTCACCTACCATTTCATCAAAGCTCATTTCACTCAACTGTCCACAGCTGTAAAAGCTTCTCATGGGCTTTGTTTGGTATAGATTAACATTAACCTTTTAAAAAGCCTCTGACCACAAAAACGTTGCTACCAGACCCCAGTGAGATATGTTATGGCTTAAGTGCCTTTCAGCATGCACTCACTCTCTTTCATACATACACACACAGAAACACATACAAACGCACTCACACATGCACG
>OMLI01071875.1:0-15413 GCA_900302605.1 Rondeletia loricata | reverse complement strand
CTGAGCTGGTGAAGACGCAGCGCTTGGCTTGCACGCAAAGGACGACGGGAGTCTCAAAGATCGTCTCTGTTAGAAGATAGTTCCCTCCGCTGCTGTTCAAACAAAAGCAATACAAATAAAACAACTAGATCCGATCTACCTGTCACAGCAAGAGAAACAGTTCATTCTTTATGCTCCATGAGTTTGCATCCCTGGTTTATGGTGCAATGTGAATTGTATTGATAAATGTCAAACCAAAGCATTGTCAACTAAAATGCAGTTGCAGCTATATCTTGAAGTGTTCAGTAATTTGATTTGAAAATAAAGAATTTCACAGAAAGATAAAGATGAGTTAAACGCCTTTTTATGATTGGTAATTTTATTGCCAACATACACTACAAACATGTGACAACTATCTGGTGATAGAACAACCAGAAGTATTAAGGTCGGCGCTTGTACATGGAAAGTAAAACAAATGTTTTACAAAAAAGTTTTTTTATTAACTGGCCCCCGGCCTCCTGTCATTTTTCTAAAGCGGCCCCTGGGCAAAGCAAGTTGAGTATCCCTGATATATGCTATATAATTTGGTTCCCTGTCAGCAGCTTTCTGTCAGCAGCATATTTCCCAGAACTCCCAGTTCAGACTAAATGAAAGCGCAAAGCAGAGTATTGGAGCTACAGTATTGCTGTTTCTCTGCTAGCATTAGATTGTCACACAACTAATGTCACAGCAATATATTACTGAGAACATCCTGCAGAGGCCATTTTAACAGGTTTACACTGACTTACTTTGTGTTTCAGAACTCTCCTGAAGTGGATGAAGAGGGCTACAGCATCAGACCTGAAGACGAGTCAGAAGGGGGAGATATCCTCAGCAGTGCTCAGTTTGTGCGGGGATACCTTGACGTTGTGAATTTTAGTCTGTTACTTTTCTTTGCCAGGTTACTTGTCCTAAAACAGGAAATAGTTGGATTTGTCCCTCAGCCTACCTAAAAATGGATTGTTTGCATAGATAGTATTCCTCTTTCGATTTGTTCATTTTGTGTACATTGACAAGGAGGATCAGTTTCTTAATTGAATAGTTAATCTCAGTTGCATCCCCTCTCCTCCCCTGGCCACCATCTCAGTCAAAACAAATCTATAATCAAATCTATCATAAAGTCCCTTTTAACACAATCGATGCACAAATCTATACATGAAGCACTTTTATCAGACATTCATCCCAGTGTTTTACAGGGAAATCAAAACAAAAAGATTACTTGACATGCAGTAATAAATTATACAGTGCTCTGACTGCTAAACAAAGTGTAACAACACACTTTTCACAAAGATCTAAATAAAGGTAACAAGGCACAACATATAACACTGTCATAAAGGCACATGAGTCACACAATCGACTTACCAGACGTGAACAGAGAGGTGGTTGAGAAAAGCCCCATAACCTCTCTAAAGCGCTGAACTATCCTTCCAATCAATACACTGTTACCCCAGACCATCAGCTAGTATTGAGTGATGCTCTGTTGTCTCCTCTCTGACTGTTTGTTATAACGGTGAAATGATGTTCATCTCCTGACAGACTGCTCATTTCTTTAATGCCTTACTTGAATTTAACCTCAAACTGTTCCAAGCTTGTGTACTCAAAATGTCAAATACATAGTGGAACTATGGAACCGTTGCTGTCCTTAACACCCGGTTCCCACCTGGCACCAAATCCAAGTCCCACTTCTTCTCCTCTGATGAGTCGGAAGAGGAGGAGGATCACCGGAAAAGGTTCAAAATCAAGATCAAGCCGTTGCCGGCAGATTGTACAGCGGCGGTGCCCTCGGTCGACGAGCTGAAAGCCTCCATAGGCAACATAGCTCTGTCCCCGTCTCCTCTGGTGAGTAGCTCTGACGCCGCCGCCCTCTCACTGCTGGCTCTCATCAAAGCAGGGCTGTGCATTGGTGTTCGTACGGTTATGACGCTGCTTTTTGTTACACTATGGCACGTAATGGCACGTATTTTAATGTGTACAGTTGTGGGTGCGTGTGTGTGTGCGTAGTATGTACTGTGTTGTTTACATGTCATCTTGAATAAATGAGTGTTGCAGAGTGTCTACTATTGCTACCTATACTTTCTGAAGGTTGTTTTTCCCAAAGCAGTTTGTTTTGAGGCGTTTGTGCATGCTGTGTCCCCACTGTGGCTGCTAGGGAGTGTGTGCAGAGCCAGTCCCATCTGTATCCACACTCCATATCCTCTCTCCCACTGTTTTCTTTAACTGTTGGTGGGGAATGCAGAATGGGTCGCTGGCTTGCTTTCGGTGGGTCTCCACATGACAACACAGCTAGTTTGTTTTAATGAGCCGGCGTGCCACAGCAAGATTAAATGTCTGTCTACTTAATTTGTGATGCCTGTGATACCTGGGCAATGCTGGCAGTGACTTCCACTCTGACCTCAATGCCTCTCCCATTTAGTTCAGTGTGCTTAAACACAAGACAGATGTCCCACCGCAACAGAAACCATCTGAGTGACCTGACAATGTATCGCTGCCAAATGTCAGGGTGTGATGCTCTTGTTTGAAGTGATGCAGTTCAACTGATAGGTTTGACACATCCCCTTTAGAAAGCCTTTAATTAGCAGTAGATTAGTAGATTCTAGGTATTCTAGCCACAAGGTACTTCAGTGCAGGCTTTGGCCTCCCCTGCCCTTCCAACATTTACCCCAAACTTGTACCATTCTCCAATGAGGGCAGTTAGCTTGGGTGTCAGCCTTGAATAATTCAGATAGGAAAGTGGGCACAGTGAACCCATGTGTTAGTCTGCTGTACAGTGAGACTGTCTGTGGTCATATGAGCTTCAGGACTTAATAATTCATCCAGCCTTGGTCCGGTCACACGCTAAACCTGCTAACCCGGTCAGGTGTTCTGTGCTTTTGATGCGACAGATGATTGTGTGTGTTGGTATGTGTGTGTATGTGTGCATGTGTAGTTCTTGAGGACAGAGTTGATGATGTCCATAGGGAGACATTGATTGATTGCTTGTTGTTCACAAATCCAGCACAAATATGATAGCATGAGCAACGCAAGTTCAGGCAGGAAACTCTAGCTGGCTTCAGCTGATTGGACTAACTCAGCAGCACGCATTTACAAGGGAACCAATCATACACACACCCTAATGTCAAGCCTTTTAAATGACACGTACTCACTCACTGTTTAGCTCACCGTGCAGACTGCTGCCCTGCCGCTGTTGTCTGCTGTTATGAGAGTCTAGCTGCTTTTTTCACCCACCTCCTCCCCAGCTCCACCTGCTTAGATCTGCTTTTATGTTCTATATGGGGGTCATGTTCTCCCGGACTGAAGTCTAATGCATGTGCAGCAGAGAGCCATAAAAGCAGATCTATTCCGCCAAAACCAAACGTATTGCTATGTCATAACCATTTAGAAACGTATTAATATCAACACGTGAGATGTCCTGACTGAAATAGGATAGCTTAGCAGATTCTTTTATTTTCACAAATGAATGTCCTAGATAAGGTAGATTTTGTGGGTTATAGGCTGTTTGAGTCGTGGTGTTATAGTGGTGACCAGGGCTTGTGTGAATTAATAGTCTTAGAACAGGAGAGGAGATCTGAGATCATTTTTTCTCTAACGTCATAGTGAAATTCACATAGTTCAGTCAAGTGACCTGAACGTTAACCAGGATCACCACTCTTACTCTTAGACCTCATATATACTGTATGAGGCCCAGGTCTTAATCAGAGTCGTACAGTGTGCAATAATTTCATTTAGCCAGGGTGCCAGCCTACAGTATATGTAATCTACAGTGTGTTTTAGCACTCTGGAAAAGCCTGTTTGGTAACGTAATGAAGAAGCAAATTGGCATCTTTTATTGTAGATTAATCATGTTTTTTGAGTTTGAGTTTTTTGCCAAGCAGTGCTTTTGTCTGTAGCTCACCTCTACCAGTTCCAATTAGCATCTGTATTGAGCTACCAAGCACCCACGTTTGCCTGGTTAGAGTGCAGGAGCTCCAGCTTTCCCCTCACACATAAATTACATGAGTCACACAGTCATCCCGTCCCTGGCAACTCTAGGTAACCTTGGCTATGGACTGACCATAAAATGGTCTGATGAAAAGAGGGACAGAGGCCAAATGTTAACAGGCCTCCAAACACAAGCACTGCTTCTTTCCACGTTTTACTAGTTTTCCCTTTACCTTGAACTAATCTGCTAAAAAATGTCTTTCCTTAGACTAAAACAATTATGACTTGGTCTCACTTAATCTCAAAAACAAGACTTACACTTGACAAGAGCCCACAGCCAATTGAAAATCATTGAGGTTCCCAGCACTAATCACTCAGCGGGTCGACACGCCATTGTCCGATTATTATGCTCCAGAGTTCTGGTTTTGAGTTTCCGACCCCATTTGCAAAACCTTGACAAGCTCTTATCCCAATTATGAGAAACCTGAATAACGTACCAAGAATATACCAGTGTTATCTAGGATACTGAGGTACAACATGTATACCATTTACTTTTACTTTTAGCAGTTTGCCTAAGCTCAGTTTCCATTTTAAAATTTGGCATATTCTTCATGTATTATTCATGTGTGCACGCCTAGTGAGTGGGATATGAAGATGCATGTTGACAGCTTATTTCACATAAAGCCTTAGCCAGTACATGAGGTGTTTTTCAGAATAGTGTGCACGTAAACATGCTCAGTATAACTCTATGAATGGATACATGTTAAGAGTAACATGCAACATGTGTGGGTGGAGGGATGAATGACTGAATGCAGTGAAGAACCATAGTTCCAAGCCTGTTTTATCTGTCTGTGTTGATTATTAGAATTAACTTGGATAACTATATACATTGTACACATACTCTTTGCTTTGAATTACCCATGGTAATATATTATCCCCTCTACTTTTCTTCCTCTTCCACCCATCTCTGCCTTTTTATCTCTTTCTCTCATGTCTGTTTTCTTTTGCTACCTCTAATGATGCTAACCTCTATAGAGGAGTCTGGTAAGCCTTTTGTTTGCATGCTGTTGTGTTTGTCTTTTTTCTTACTCTCTCACCCTTTCTCTATCTGTGAATTTACTGCTTGGTTATACATGCTGTTTTGTTTTTAATCAAGATGGATCCTTTTCAGAATTTTCTGGTGTACATTTATTGTAGGCCTTATTATTGGTTCCAAAAATTTGTAGTGCAAATGTGCTGATATCATTGCTTTTTTTGTATATACCCTTTACTATGTTCTCCTACCTTTTGGGTGTGAGTGTGTTTCTTTGTGTTGTTATGTGAAGGTATGTGCATGTGTGAGACCGCTCCGCATTTCGCATTTTAGTGTAGATTTGTGCGCCCTGTTACTTGGAGTATGAGAGTGCTGTCTTTTAAGTTGTTTCCGCTGACTCTTAAATCTGATTTTAATTGGTTCTGGAGTCTTTAGCTTCCAGTTCCTCAGCTCAAACAATAGGGCTACTAGCAATAGAGGAAGCCAAGGAAAGGTCAGAGATGGAGGAGTTAAAATAAAATCTTGAAAAAAGAAGAGGTCTGCATGAGACATTACATCAATGCTCCCTTTCCTTATCGTCTTCCAACAGCATTTTACCCAGAAAGACTTAATTTTGAAGATATACATATTACTTCGCTGATAAACTCTTCATATTTCATCATATCTGCCATTAGCGCCACATAGAAGTCAGGTCTCCATGGGGAATCCCCCCAGGCGAGTCAGTCACTTTACAGGCTCTGGACCCCAGATTCAGAATTAGAAAATGTTTTATGAAACTGGCACAAAAAACAGAAAAAAGATGCAATGTTAAAGGTAAAAAATGCATGGGTGTCAATGGAAACATGAGCTCGTTTTTTCTTAATACCCTAAGGTTTTTTGTTTGTTTTAGTTTCGTTTTTTGTGTTGTTTTTTTTAGATGCAATGTCTGACAAGTGCATCTGTTGACTTTACAGAGTAAATGTCCAAAAACCAGTGAAAACTATAATTTTGTTGGGATACACGTGTAGACGGGATGATTGTTGCCGATTGTGTGTAAGAACACACAAAGCCCGGCTTCACATGACACTGCTCACCAGAAACCAAAACTTAGCTAAAAAGTCAGAAATTAAGAAAGACTGGTTGATTTTTCCATTTATTTCCCTGGATTCTTGACATTTTACATCAGACTATTAATTGTTTGGCTTTGTGCCAGTGTATTTTAAACATGGGAGAATACATCAGCTGTCAGTTACAGTAAGAAAGGAGATACAAGGTTTCTGTATGGCACAGAGGGTATAGACACTCATCATTTGAGGGTCTGGCACAGACCTGTAGTCCAGGCGATAACAATAACATAAGAATCCAGATCATTGGCATGGTAGAGTTACTGTTACGTCTCCTGAGATCGCAGTAGTTCATTATGGAATCGGGGAGGAAGGTTTAATGATGTCCGAGAGCCATTGCAGGACAAAGCAAATGCACTCTTAGGGGGGGAATTAAGATTTAACCAATTAAGCCACCCCATTAAATTTCAAAGATCTACCAAATCTTAGATCGCAGAGTATTTCTTGGAGCATACTGAAAATGTTGCTGGGGTGACAAATTAGGTGCCTCCTTTTTTCTCATTGTGTGTATCGAAACACTTTTCAAATGAGCACTGTACCATCAGAGTTAGTCCTTGACACAGGCCAAACGGTCACAGTCTGTCTGGCCACTTCCTGTTGTTCTTCCTGTTTACATACAGCAGGCAGACAGTGATTGGTGATGACACACAGTGCTGTGGTGTGTCCTGCACCAGTGTATCCAATGGAATTAATCCTTACACTAGCATGTCCCACCCCCTGTTACATCACTTTAATCACTCATGGCTCACTGCTCAACTGGAACAAATGCAAGAAGGAGGGATGGAGGGAGAGAGGGATGATGCAAGGTGGGTGTGACGTAGGCATATGGAGAGAATTCCAGCAGAAACGAAGGGACCGAGGCATAAATGGTAGAAATTGCACAATTGTGAACAAAGAAAAAAGGGATGGATGGTAAATGGTGGGCGATAAGGATGAGGGGAGGAAGAGGAGACGATATGAGGAGTGGAGGAGAGGGAAGACATTGACGCAGCACCACAGGATATTTTGAATGATGTCCAGTCACAGTAGATTCACATATGACAGAGAATTGGGCCAATGTCCTCAATTGTCTGGGGGCTTTGAATAGCTATGCTTTCTTTCTCTACGCACACAGAAATACACCTACATATCTACGGATATGTGGGCATAAGCCACACACACACACACACACACACACACACACACACACACACACACACACACACACACACACACACACACACACACACAAACACACACACGTGTGAATAATAATCCTCAGCTCTTCCCTGCTCCCCACTTAATCATACAGGACTTATCCACCTATAAGCATTTATACTCGGAACTAATGCCATGCAAGCTCTCTTTAAACCGTAGGAGGAACAATAGGGAGAGGAGAGGACAGTACTATGACAACCAGTCTGTATACAAAACAGCAGTGTGAGAACTCATCCCCAAATCTGACAAGCCAGGACAAAATTGTCCACTCCTTGTTCTTCCTCCTACTGTCAGTCTCCAGCTGCATATGAATGTCTGCTTTACTGATTTGTCACTCTCTGACCAGGTATCTCTTCTCTCTTCCTTTTTGCCGGTCACAGAGACGTAGCCCGGTAAGTGTCCTTTTCTTCTGTCTCCCTGGGGTCGGGGGTAAACACGTCATGTGCTTTTTGTCCCTTTGTGCTTCTCGCCTCGTCTGTGGAGTCAGTTGAAGTAGAGGGAAGATACAGTAGGTGTGCTCAGTGGCTGAGGTGATGGGTCAAAACTGTTAGCGAATTAGTTTTGACATACACGTTTAAAAAGTCTGTACACTCATATAATTTTCCAGTTTGTCAAAGTCTCTTCTCCTCTCAAAGAGGATACAGACTGGGAAATGAATAACCGAGATTACTAGGTGGAATGAAACATGTTTTTTCATTCTACATAGATCAACAAGCAAGATTACTGGTGTGCTTGTGTTCTTGTTTTTAATCTTCGCTGGCTTCAGCGTGGTTTCTGTGGTGGCAGTAAATTTGCACTGTTAACAGCTGGACCCTTTGATGTTTTACTGCAGCCACTCCCCTTCGTGTCTCCTCCTCTCTCTTCCCCTCCCTTCTCTCTCTCCTCCTCTGCCTTCTGCCTTCCTTGGCCTGTTGTGTCTTGTTGATGGTGAACTCGTACACTCAGACACACATGGTGTTTAAGATCACAGCTAGAGAGCCGATATGTGTTGTTGCCTCACTAACAACAAAATGATTTTCTCTTTGACCTTTCTTAACTCTTTCACCGTATCTATCTCACTCTCACACACAGAGTGTATTACCTAGAGCAGCTTGATGCTTCAGGAGCATCTGAAGGCTGACAGCGTAGTGGCTAGAAACAGCATTTTTAGCAAACCTTAGCTATTGCTAGCTAGCGATCAGATAAGAGTCAGACAGTTATGGTATGCTGTGTGACACGCGGGTGCAGTAACTACAGCAATAAAAAGGCTGGGGTTTGTTTTTACAGCATCCCAGCTGTCAGGAAACATGAAGTAGGAGTAGGAGAGATCTGTGGCTATCCCGGTGTTGTGCCTTTGTGTGTCCCCTAGAAAATGTGTTTCCCCTAGTTACCTCATAATGAACGCTGGGTTGTGATCTTATTATCTCAAACCACAAGCAGCGTCCAGACTGTACATTAGTCTGCTCTCATTTATTAAGCACATTTCCACCACGGTAATGTCCTTGTGCCGTGACGAAACAGCAACACACACCGAGGACAAAACGAGGGCACACCACCAGGGAAACACATTTTTAAGGGGATACACATTTTGGCACATCGGTAATGTTGACCTGTCTTGACTTGGACTACTTTTGTCGATCCTGTAGGGATCTAGATCTCCAATTAACCAAATAACCAAATTCTTCATATGTCCTCTTCAGTGAATTCACTAAATTAGGCATAACTACTTAGCAAACCTTCGTCCGACGGTCTCCGCTGCAGTGCTACTAAAGTGAAGTTACTGTCATGCATGTCAACAATATGGCAGCACTTTTGTACTGACTACTATGGATATTATAAGATTTAGATGGTAGATCTAAACCACAGTTCTTTTTTTAGTTTTTTTACATTGTCACATTCTTCCATGAAATCAGTATGATTCATCTCAAGGATTAATCCTGTTGATGAATGAATAAATGTTCACAAAATTCCAAAATCAAAACATCACTCATACAATAACTGTTTTTGCTGTCACTAAAATGCCCCTATTCATTTATATCAGGGATAAGAAGTGAACTCAGAGCAGAAATGTAGCTGCAATATTTAGCTCTGAAGGACAAAATCAGGTCACCAACAGTGTAGCTAGTTTATAGTAACTACTTTAAAATGTCAAAAGGTATTTCATCTTTTAAAAAGAGAGAACCAACCATTCCTATGCTGTCGGTGTATGTGTGTGTGTTAGTCATGTCTGCTCCTGTGTAGCTGGTAGCTAAGCAGGAAGTTCCACTGGTCTCATCTGATTAAGTCATGCTGAGGCTAGAGCCTAGAGCTCATCTTCTGACCTTCACTACTGGACAAACTACGTCATTGTTCTGTTAAAACCACACAGCTTTTTTGCGCAAAATGTATGCTCTTCATGCAACATTGTACACATGTGGTGGTGATTTACCTCTTTCACTCTTTGCTATTCACATTCTGAGTTTTTTCTCTGGGTTTTTACATTTCAATATAATTTTTTCTTATTACAGGGTTTGATGAAAAGGAATAACTCCAGTAAGTATCAAAGATATATTTTGTTGTTGCACCTCAGTTAAAAAGCCAAGCTCACTTTTAATGATGGTGAACTAGTACAAAGTGGTGCAAGAGCCAGGTGAGGTGAACAGCTTTAATTTGTGTTTCCAGGTGAAGAGATCGCTAGACCGAGACGCTCTGTGGCCCCCACACCAGCTCCAGCACCCCAACCCCCCAGGTATGAGCCTCACTACCCCTGTCAGGGTTGGGGGCAAGCCGATCTCAATTAATTTAAAGGTGCCATACGTAGCATTTTTAAACAATATATATCAATATATCATTGTTAAATAAATTGACAAATGAGACCATTAAGATGATTTTTTCCAGAGGCCTTTCACTCCTTCCACCATCTGCCATTTTGAGAAACTCTGAATGTTTGTGCTGGAAGAACAGCATCCTATTCCTGCTTTGTGCCATAAAGCAATTTCTCTTTGTGCCGTAAAGCAATTTGCAGCTTTCCTGTGAAATCGGTCAAATGCAGTGTAGCGGCTGGTAGAGGCTGACAATCTTCTCGGTGATAGTCTTGTTTATTTACGGTAATATACTATATATATGTATTAGTATGTACTCATACTAATTTCTCTAAATTAATTTAGTAAGGATTTATTGATGATGCTACACATAGCACCTTTAAATTCAGTAAGTAAATTTCTTTATTAACAGTAAGAATTCAAAATGAATTGCTGTTAAGACAGAACATTCTTATATGGAAATCATTGAGAATGTGTGTGCATGTGTCGTGCACCAGCGTGGCAATTTCACGAGAGTGAGCTTCGCTCGCCGCTCCGCCAAGGCAGAGCTCGCGAAATTCCGCTCACCGCCTTCCTTTCATTGAAAATAAACCAACAATAAATGGTAAATGGTAAATGGACTGCATTTTTATAGCGCTTTTATCCAAAGCGCTTTACAGGTTTTTGCTTCACATTCACCCATTCACACACCGTTGGCGGAGGCAACCATGCAGGGCGCCAGCCTGCTCAACGGGAGCAATTAGAGTTAGGTGTCTTGCTCAAGGACACTACGACAGATTTTTTCCCCAGGAGGATGTGGACTCGAACCACCAACCTTCCGGTTGCTGGGCGAGGGCTCTACCTCCTGAGCCACTGCCGCCTAAACTTTCGGACAATAGACTCTTGGTATTTCCTAACTACTTAGACTAAATGTTTTACAGATAATCACCTTAACTTGTGCTTCTAACATAATGGCAGGAAACATAAAAATTGTGTTATGATTTAGCCCCAAATAGGCCATCCCACACAAATTTAGAAGTTTCGGATGAAAAACCACTCATCGCTTTTCTCAGAGGTTGTCGAAAATAGTTTGCTAGGAGGGCAACTTGATGCTTAATAAGTTACAGGAATCTGCAAGAGCTCTCACTGTGTTTACCCACCCTAAAGGCCCATTCACATCTACAGCGATAACTATAAAAACATCCAGAACAATAACTATAACTATGTTTTTGATTTGATCTCTTTGGATGTTGAGACAACGATAAAACATTTTCAACCAATCAAATAAAAGTTCTGACAAAGAGGGGCGTCCTTTTGGTTCAGTGGTCTAAGGCACATACCATGTAAACGCGACGTCCTGGGTTCGAATCCAGACCAGAACCCTTGTCACATGTCATCCCCCTCTCTGTACCAACCTTTCCTGTCTCTCTTCACTAGCGTCTATCTAATAAAGGAAAACATGCAGTGATGCTTCGTTTGCTGAGGAACTGATCACAGATATCGTTGTAGTGTGAATGCTTGAGCAACAATGTATCATTATAGTTATCTTTCTAGATATGAGGTGTTAAGGTGTTATATGGCTCTTTGTGGCATGTCTGAATCATAGTTGTGTGTGTGTGTGTCTGTGTCTGTCTGTCCAGTGTATCCTTAGTGGTGTAATAGCTACTGTATGACGCACCCCAGTCAGGTCCCTCTCCTGCTTTAATTATTTCTATCGAGGAAAAAGAACAGTAATAGGACACCTAAAAAATACAGAGTGGATATTCTTCTTTATTAACTGAAACTTTTGCTTTTGTCTGGCTCCGGTCAAGAGATTTTGGATGTGGTGTAAAAGTTATTTCTCAGTTTCCACTTCAGGAGTTTTGGGCCACCACAGCGAGAATATTGCCACCGCTGCTTGAACAAAATCTTAACATACCTCCATTTCCCCCCAAAATACAAACAAGGATAATACTTAAACTGAACTATGGCTGTGGTTATGCTTGGCATATCAGTGCCATTTTTGAGATCTGATTCTAAAGATCTGATTTATAGATCAGTTTGCTGTGCATCCACACTTGGCCTGAAAATGGCTGCTACAAGTCTCCTGTGGCTGTATTTATTGAAATATTTGTCTGCGTTACTTTTTCCTGCTCTCACTCTCTATCACTTCACATTACTGTATACACATTGTGGCTGGATTACCTGCAGTCTACATAGTATTCTGATCACAATGGGAGCCTGACCACTTCCATATCTTCATATATCTTGAAGATCTGATGGAAATGTGAGCATTTTTGTGACCTGCCAGACCTGTCACTTGAAGTGTCCTGATAAAAGTTGCATTGAAATGACATAGCCTAAAATGACCCAACTGCTATTTCATAAAACTTCTCCTTTTCATATTTTTGTCCCCTCTGCTGCAGCAGTCAACAAGCTCCAGTCCCTGAAGACGCCACGGCCTTATTTGGGCCTCCGCTGGAAACAGAGTTTGGAGAGCAGAAAACTGAAGGTATCTCTTTTCTTTAATTTGAAATATACAGCCACTCTGTCTCTCTCTCTCTATCTCTCTCTCTCTCTCTCTCTGTGTGTGTGTGTGTGTGTGTGTTTCTCTCTGCATGTATTTCCTTCTCTTTCTGTTTCTGTCTTTGCGTGTGTGTCTCTGTCTGTCTGTCTATCTATGTCTTTGTGTGTATGGGTTTTTATATTATGTGTCTATTGACAATTTATACCAATGTTTTTTGGCGTCAAGATGTATGAGCAATGTAATGAACACTGATGACACTTACTGTCTCTCTAAGGCTGCCAGCTAAGCCCTGCTTGGCTGTCATAGCAGA
This sequence comes from Rondeletia loricata, assembly GCA_900302605.1. Lineage (NCBI taxonomy): Eukaryota > Metazoa > Chordata > Actinopteri > Beryciformes > Rondeletiidae > Rondeletia > Rondeletia loricata. The sequence goes on along the minus strand of OMLI01071875.1, from coordinate 2,569 downwards.
TTCTCTCTCTCTCTCTCTCTCTCTCTCTCTCTCTCTCTCTCTCTCTCTCTCCCCCTTCTCCCCTTTTGCTAACATCAGTATGCTTCCTGCAGGCTCACTCTGCACTTGTTGGTTGTCTCCATCTGTCTTTGCCACGGTCTAAGTTCAGATTGCCGCTAGGAGTTCATGTTGGTGCACAGTGGTGCTTGTTAACACCCACTCTCATCCAGTCCTGTAGGATTTAGTGATGCAGGCTGGGGGAGAGCACTTAGCTGTTACGCAACCGCCATTTGAGGCACAGCTAATGTCAACACAGCACAAATTCCCTTTTGATACATTGTATTCAGACAAATAAATATAGAATGAGAAAACACTTGAGGATAATGTCGTGTTTGAGTGATAATGCCACTGATATGCCCCTCTGTTTTGTCCCTTCCTGAACCTAGTGGTTCTATCTGGGTCCGATGTGTGGGGGGCTCCTCTGTCAGAACCAGAATCCACTTTGACAAGACCCTTCCCCACAGGAAGTAAGTTTGAGTTTTCCCTGCTAACTGTGCTGCACTTCCTCCACTCCCTGGAATGACTGCACGGACCCATCAACTCACCTCATGAATCCCCTCATCAGCCGACTAACGTGTGTACCAGCAAACTGAGCTGGGGAAGAGAGAGACTGAACGAGTGTGGCAGCGACACGCTCCCTCTCTTTCTAAGCAGCCAACGCTAACCTGCTTCATTTCATTATCATTTCACAGACAGATGATTCAGTGTTGGTCGTAGCTTATTAGATTGGAGAGGTTCAGTACCTGGACTCCCTTACCACCTCCTCTGCCTCCTCCCTACATTTGGCAAGGTGGTGAATGTACTGTGTCGCATGGTTGCTGGTTTGTTGGATGCTCCCCCCTCCCAGAGTTCATGTGGTATAACGTTTGACAAGTGGTGTTAATGCTTTTAATTTATGGACCCACATTTTCCAAAGCTTTTGTCATGACCTTAAAATAATTTGTGTGCTGCTATGTAGGCTAATGTTTTTTTAGGCTACTAACATACTAGCCTGCAGCATTGTATTCCACCTGCCTTAGGTTGCAGGGACTTCAAGGCTTTGGCAACACTACGTAACCAGTTATCTCATGCAGAATTAGAATTGTCCAGTCAAAAACCCTCAGCGGTTGACACCACTGCTTTCTTAAGAGTAATTTTGGGACATGTTTTGATTTTAATCCCAACCTGCTCTTGAAAACAACCGGTGTTGGCTAGGCACTAACCTCCAGGGGGTTAACACTGATAGGGCTTCTCAAGGTTGTACCGATTTTATCGTTGCAGCACCGCCTCCGCTTCCACCCAAGAACGTCCCGACGTCTCCCCCGACGACTGGCCCTCCCTCTGCAGATGCCACCGGTAGGAAACCCTCTCGTCTCTTCCTGATGCCGTTTATATCACACCATCACCATTAGGGGCGGCTGTAGCTCAGTAGGTAGAGCAGTCGGCCAATGATCGAAGGATTGGCGGTTCGATTCCCGCTCCTGCTGAGTTTACATGCCGATGTGTCCTTGGGCAAGACACTTAACCCCTTATCCACCTTGCCTCGTGTGAATGTGTGTGAATGTGTGTGAATGATCTTGGTGGTGGTCGGAGGGGCCGTTGGCGCAGATTGGCAGCCACGCCTCCGTCAGTCTGCCCCAGGGCAGCTGTGGCTACGGCTTACCACCACCGGTGTGAATGTGTATGAATGAATAATGGTTTCTGTAAGCGCTTTGAGCATCACACTGTGATGGAAAGGCGCTATATAAATCCAAACCATTATTATTATAATTATTATCAACTGGGAGAAACATTATTCGTTTTATCTCAGCAGCCTCTCTCTCTCTAAATTTCTCTGTCTAACTCTGTAGACAGATAGTCTTATCTGTCTATGTATCTGTCTGTCTATCTGCCTGTCTGCCTGTGTCTTTTTATCTCCCTCATTCGAACTGCCATCACCACGTGCCACGCCTTGTCTAGCCAACCCTGCTGTGCTCAGAGTGCATAATCATAGTACTAAGAATGGGAGTAGTGATATGGGTCTAGTTAACCTCTTGAGTCGTACCGTTATTTAAAAGGCCATGTGACCTGACCAGCAATCCCACTGTAGATCAGCGTTAATATTCCTAGACCCTATTTACACATTCATTGAAATCCCTGTGCAGATAGAAGATGTGACAATATGTTGTCTCAATAGGATTCAGAGATACATTTATAGACATAGTACATGTAGATGCATCAAGACAGTCTTTTATCAGCATTGGGATTTTAATGTCAGGCGCAAAATTACATCTTATTGATCAACTTTGCGAACACGGCCTTTGATTGGTCATTGGTTGTCTCTGTTTCAGAAGTGTCAACAGAAGCAGAGGGTTCCACCAGCAAGCCCTCGATAGCTGACTTGGACAACATCTTCGGCCCAGAAGAGGCCCCCACAGCTGGGGAAGATGAAGGTGACAAGTGGGTCTGCTTCAGTGAAGACTCCTCTGACAGACCATCCCTACCAAAGGCCCCTGCACCTCCTCTCCCCTCCTCCCCCCCTCCCCCAGAAGAACCAGCACCTCCGTTACCA
>OMLI01071851.1:8576-20790 GCA_900302605.1 Rondeletia loricata | reverse complement strand
TTCAGACATGAGAGATTAACATGTCGCTCCCTTCAACCGCTCCGTCCAATGTTTTTTTTCCACTTCCAGTGCAAAACTGCAATTTGGTTAGCTAAGGCGCCGGCTTCCCTTTAGAGAGTCTTGTAGGTCTTCAGTGTTGTCCTCCATGTTGGGAATGTTTCTGTGGGAATCTGTGGCATCGCTTTTAAAGAGCCCACTAGCCATTGATCCACTTTTTAAAAAACAAGAAAAGTCACAGTTCCTTCAGTTTTCTGCAGAGAATTAGAGTGATTTCTTCTAATTCTCTGGGTTCTACACCAGTGGTGTATTGGTAGATAAGGAGATGGGATACAGCGACCCCATCACCCATCATGGTTGTATTGTGTCAACTGGTTTTGAGGCTGATTGGTGGGCATATCCTGTATACCCGACCTCGGCTACAGCACTGGTTGTACTGAATGTCGATGGTGATGAGGCTCATAGCTGGGGCATATTCTTCAGCATATCCCCTGAGACAGGTGGGCATACTCTACATCTGAAGAGACGTATGCCTGTGTCGGACTTCAGCTGCACCCGTGGGCGCTTCTATACGTTTTGCGATAGCAATCGGACTTTCTTGCTGGTCAGCAGCCAGCTCCTGACGTCCTTGATTGAGGGCATCTTATCTCTGTTTTTACTGTAAACATTCAAGGAGATGCCAAAGAGCACCAGAAGGCCGGCCCAGATGTACCTGAGGAAGGAGAGACAGAGGTTAGACATTTTAAAGGGATAGATAGAAACGGAGTGGAAGGACGCGATTGGAAAGAAGGCCATTAACACTGACAATACATATACTGATTACAATCTCGTTAGGTTTAAAGAGTGTAAACTGCAGTTTAAGTCATGAAAGGGACTGTGAGCCCAGTCACTGTGGAGAGCAGGTACGCTTCTCTACCAAGGAACATTCAATTCCTCACCAGCACACAGCAGCTGGAAGGAGAGGGAAGCTTGGCCAGATACACACCGTTTTATTTAAAAAAAAAAAGACCCTTCTGACAGCACGGCAGAGTAAAAGGGCGAGCAAGAGAGTCAAAGAGAGAGACAGAGCAGCGGAGTCGAGATCTGAAAATGGACCGAGGACATGAAAACCACGGTCAGGGAAGGCAAATGTAGTTTCATAGGGGTCACACTGCAGTCTTACTTGGAACAAGAACAAAACCGCAGGAGGTCAGAAGGTGAAGATACTTACTGAAAAGTAAAAGGTTTTGCGAAGAACATGAAGGAAAGTACGATAGTCATGGCCTTTCGCCCGGTGGTCACTGCAAAGGAGGAATACACATTCATGGAAACACCATACACACCACACCAGTAGTATTAGTTCATTGTTTTGTCTTTAAAAAACCTTGACCAGTAGTTCCAATACAATGGTAAACGGTACAGAGACAGAATGAGAGCAGAGAATTGGCTGACCAAACTATTGCTCTGACCTGTGACTGCAACCAGGGCGCCAAAGAGCTTGATCAAGGCCAGCACGAAGGAAATGCCAAAATAACCCGTGAGCGAGAAGAAGAATGCATAACCGTACGTCTTCACTGGATGCTGGGAGGGGGGAAGAGGATAAACACGACTCAACACATTTCATGAGACAACATCACTGACCATTACATCCTCTTGATTCTGGAATAAAATCGGGGCACCGTGCAAAAGAAGAGGAAGGAAAACAAATGTGCGAATTGTGAATACGCTTCTAGATCATTCTCTTAAGGTATACTCACCTCTGAGCAGAACGCCACCGCTGGCCCCAGCCCACCCACACTGAACAGGCCTGTCAGTATGTAGACAAAACCAATGGAGTACGAGTACAGCACCTGGGAACACAAACCCATGTGACCAGTCAGTCACATCACACACAGGAACATCACAGCACGACCGTTCTCACAGTCAAAAGCGTGGAACACGATAGTCTGGCTTTGTTTACAGAGTTAAGCAGAGCTACACATTATGTATTCACCTCAAACATTATTTCTGTTTTGTGCATGCGTCTAGTTGCCTATAGACTGTATAGCTGCATACTATACTGTAGTTTCAATTCCATAAACAGGATACCATTTCAGAGTTGGAGCCATTATGGAGTTTCATGGCTTTCTCCTGCACGTTTCCAATGGCGGCATCTGCACACAGTGCCAGGGAGATGAGGAGGACACCTGTACCACACACACACACACACAACATTTTTCAGAACGTGGACATTTGAACACATGGGCAAAATAAATACTTACGGTCAAGCGCTACAGATAAAGCTGTGTTTATGCAAGGATAATGCTTTAGAAATGTATCATTTCAGAACAGTACATCGTTGCAACACCATTGGGGTGACGCCTACCCATCAGCTACCACAAATTGACCATGGGAATGTAGCGTGACGATGTGGTTGCTTGTTGTTTGAACGCAGAGTTAGTATTACTAAATTTCTGTGAAACCACTGCACTGTCTGCTGTAGGATCTAGGGAGATGTTACCTGTGACGTTGAAGTTGGGGGCCACTTTGCTGTCAGCTAGTGTAAACCAGATGAGTCCCAGACTCATGCAGAGAGCGGCAGACACATCAGACACATTATAGCGTTTACCTGGGAAACACACAGACGCACAGCCTTGAATCCCTCCCAACAGCACGTATTGTCTGCATTTCTGAAATCAGACACTCCTTTTTCAAATTGTGACTAACCTTCTCAACAGAAACAAAGTAAAAAGTTTTTGAAAAATGTAACTAATAAAAAAAAATTTTTTTACAATGAGCAGTCTTCACAATTGAAAGCACAAAACCTGTCTGACGGTGAGGACACAGAACCATGTGAAGGCTGGAGTGAGGATGAAAGGACAGACAGAACCAAGAGCAGTGAGAGAGAGAGAGAGAGAGAACCACCGACTGACGGTTATGGTCAACTCATTTAAAGTTCACCCAATTCAACATGTAAATTAAAACTACAGTTCCCAATAGTAATGATGGGAAATTCATTTTCAATCATTTCTTTATAGATTGGAGAAGAAACATCAGCAAACAAAAAAAAACACACCTCCTGAATCGACTAAATTGTTAGTAAATTGACCCCAACTGTGGAATTCAAACAACTAGCTCTTCAGCTTTCTAATAAAGTGCCAGAGGGACAAGCCATTAGGAAGAACAAATAACTGCACCTTACTTCTCTGTCTGTCATAATCCATCCAGACAGCATCATGCAAACATAGTGGGCCAGACACAAAGCAAAGTAATTGGGGTGAATTTGGTGTCAAGTGTCTTGCTCAAGGGCACAATGGCAGACTGTGCCGAGGCACCTGGAAGTTTAAAGTAGTTCTCCTCTTTTAACTGGCTTCTGCACTTCCTAAAAATTCCATCCTGGGGATCAGAAAAATCTTGTTTATCCAAGTTAGTTTTTAGCATTCATCTGAAAACAAACAAATGTAGCCCGGTTTTTCAGAATTTATGAGTTAATTATCTTGTAATTATGAGAAAATATCTCGTAATTATGAGATCATCATCTCATACTTCTGTGATAATTATCTCGATAAAACAGCGGAGATGTTGATGTGTGGTTGTAGAGCTGCATTTCACAGAAGGCCAACTTGACACCGCTGTTTAATTTAATCCAGTTTTATTTCAGTCTTGGTTTGAGACACTGGGAGATACTAGCATCTTTCAGTAATATAGATGGCGTTGTCATTCGTTTGTTAACTTTGTGCAGGCACCTTAGGACTTTAGGGTTGCTCAGGCGGAAAGCCCACTCTGATCTGCTTGACATTAGATGCGTTACTCCGGTTTGGGCGTTTAGCCTTCAAAATAAAAGCACAAACGTTTAAACGCAGAAATTGATTTCATATATGGCCTGTAAATACAGTTGTCATTTAATTGTTTGTCAATATGGATGTCTGTAAGAGGAGCTGACCTTGTATGAACACTCCTCCGATCATGACAGGGATGAGTTTACAGCACTTGAAGATGACCTGTGTAGGGTAGTTCAAGTAACCCAGAGAGGTATTGGACAGGCCCATGGTCCCCACTGTTAGAAATGCTATGATCATATAGGTCTTCCCCGGTATCCTGAAAAGACAGGGAAAACGATTAAATAGTTTTCCGTGCTGAAGAGCTGTGTTGCTACAGCAGTGCAACAGAAAAAGTTGCTATGCCCATCACTGATTCTTAGATCCAGAAAAACATCAGCTATAAATGGATGCTTATGTGCATATCCATTTTTGAGAAAAAACATCTTTACCTGTGATTAATAGCATCACAAAAATGGTATCACAATGCATGTGAGGCAGGGCATAGTTGCAAACAAGCAACAATGATGAAGTTGCATAAATAAAAGAAGAATAAAGCCTAAATCATCTGGGATAATCAGATCATTTTGTTAGCAGTACCTTCTGCGTTTGTCCTGTGTGAGCTGGAGTTCTACCAGTCCAAACATTGAGTAGAAGCCAAACTGGACTAAGGTGAGGTACCAACCAAAAGGCTTGAAACCTTCCACAGAAAATATCAGCTCCTGGGGTGGAGGGGCGAAGAAGCACACATAAAGAAACAGGCAGCCATTGATAGGCTCTTGATGCCTATCTTGTGAAATACGAACTTATAATAAGAGTTTGCTCATATGCACACATACACAGTAAGACAATCTACCATTATGGAATTCCACCCTCTATCTACTAACGTTAGAGACACAACTTGTAAACCCCTTCACAACAGCACTACCCTTCACCTTGTAACAATCTTCAACTTATTATTATTATTTAAGATATTTTACTATCTGTGTGTGTATCTCTCAGAATGTTTTTCTGCTTGAATCACCACCTATACCTGCAGGTATCCATAGATGAGGTAAAAGAGGAAGACTCCGGCCACGCAGATGAAGAACTGTGTGGGGGCACTGAAGCTGCTCAGGTTGATGCCCAGCACCCTCAGCTCCTCCACTGACTTAATGTGGGGGGACATCACCTCCGTGGACGAGGGGATGGAGATTGAAATGTGCTTCCGCGAGCTGTTGTAGCCCACCAGGCCAAATTTGGCAGTCATTGTGTCCGGGGCTGCTGGGGGCTGCGGGGGAGTAAAGACAAAGAGAGAGAGTAAGGCCGTGATCACATAGGACCTGCTCAAACGCAAAGCACAGCTGTGAGCGTTGCTAGTAACAGAGAGAGCAAGGGTGCAAAGAGCTATCTAATTAGCGTGAGAAAGTCAGCCCATTCTGAAACGAAGGATGTGGGTACATGACGTCCTCCTAGGGAGAACAGAGCAGTTTTAGCATCTCGTCCAAGCGCTCCACCTAGATAGAGCCCATTTAAAGGGCTATTTTCAGATTGACATAATGCACGGTGAGGCTAAAGTTGAGACATGTTCAACTTGGAGCGCCCAGGGAAGCGACCCAAAAATGTCACGTCCAAAACAAGAGGCGTGTCTGCCATGACCAAACCATAGAAAATGATGGAAAAAGGGCACAGGTGCGTTCAAAAAAGCATCCTATGTGCCCAACGCTGCACGTTCCACAAAAAGCATACATTCACAATAATGAATTATTTGTATTATTACTCATTAACAGGTATTGATCAGAGATACACTTTTGTATTTGTTTGCTTGTTCAGGTTTTCATTATTGGACACACAACTCTTATTCATTTCTAAAAGATAATTGTTGTTGTCCCGCTTTGTTCTTTTTTGTGTCCCTGATCACATTCCACCTACTTCATTATATTCAGGGTGTGGTGTTGGTGGTGAAAGGGGTGTTGTCATAATTATGCCATGCCGTTACCTCCTGTCATGAGGGGAAATGTAAGGGAAAATATGAATTTACTTGCCCACTATACACCTTGTCTAAGCTGAACAAATTTTATTTTTCCAGGATCAAAAGCCACTGCATTCCATTCCACTAAACATCCATCAAATGGTAATAGTAATCACTGTGGATTTGTCATAGGAATGATGTCTAAGATCTCAAACATGAACTGAACCAAGTATGAATAAATGCTGAATGAACTGTGATAGCATGCATACAGCAGGAAGAGGCTATAGTATAGGACCAAATCACTAGTTTACCCCTGTAGCTTAGCTGTTCACTTGTGAGTATCAAATAATAAGTCAGTTATTTTCATTGATGTGCTTTCAGCGAAGAGAATTACAAAGCAGCTTCGAGCTTGTTAGAGACAACGCTCATAATTAGCTTGTTATTAAGCTAGTAAAGCTATTAGTATGATAGCTTAGTAACGTTAGCTAGGCTACATGAAGCTGCAGGCTGCTAACGAATTAAGCAGAAGCTGTCATTTGATTAGTTTACAAAGACTAAGCATCTAAAGACCGATCATCATCTATACAATTAGTGGCAGCTTATGAGGCGATTACATATTTTATCATTGGCTTTGCTTTCCAAGCTAAGTTATCTACTAACAAGCAAGCTAGCAAGGCTACCTTCAACAACACTTCCGGGTGTGTTTACGTGAGCTTATCCTCTTCTTCAGAGGCGATCCCGGTGAATATCATTTCCCTGTGGGTGGCGGCTTCATCTATCGCACGATTCAAACGTTTTCATCTTTTCTTCACCGATGACATACACCCAAAGCACACTGAGAAGCTTGCTAGCTTGCAACCTGCCTGCACTTACTGCTTACTGCAGTGGCAGCAGCCAACAACTTCCGGTCCGCCTCGACCTATGAACTGTGTAGCCATTGGTCGACTGAGCCACACACTGTAACAGGTGAATCATCTCACACTATTCTCTCTTTAACCTTTATAAGCCCTGTTAATAACGTCTAATCTGTTTTTTCATTCTTTCAAAAATATTCTAATATCTGCAAAAATATTTAAAATAAAAACGATGATTACATGTAAACGTCTGATACGTGGTAGAAGACGGCATGTAGGCTCAGGTCTGTGCAAAATGCACATTAAGGAAAAACCTCACACACGCCCTGGACCCTGCTCAGGTCTTACCTTGGTTGAAGGGTTAGGGTCCATCTTGAGTTTACTCAGTCCTCAGATGGCAAAGTATATGGGGAATATTGTCTTTAGTTACATAATGCTCCATACGGTAAGCTTCCAGTATGCTGCTGTCCTCCACTGTAAACAATGCGCAGATGCAGATTCTGCTGGTCAATCCGGTTTAGCAACATTTGAGAAAGTCCTATCGGGACAGAGATCTCAACTTTGAAAGACTCACTTAAGGCTACGTTTCTTCCACCAAGACTTACTGGGGAATACCAGTTAATTTATGAATCCATATATGCTGTTCCAATTAATATTGTGAACAGGACAGTCCATTGAACAGTCCAATTCTTTAATAATGTGACCTTACAAGAGACAGCTCCCTTCATTCACATTGTTTCAGTCACTGGGCGCCCTGACTGCCTGGGGAATCTTCTGCCTCATGCAGGAGTGCAGTAAAGTGAACCCTTCTATACTGTTTTATTATTTGTTAAATAGGTTTACCCGTCTTTGCTAGCCAGTATGAATCTTTATGATCTAAATTCATGGTATAACTATGAAAATAAGGTGTTTTCAAGAAAAAACAAAACAAATTTACACTATTCTGAAAATATATGTATTTATTTTTCTTCTTTTATTATTATTTATTTATTTTATTATAGTTTCTTTGCCTTGTGGTGATCTGTAACTAGAGTTGATAGTTTAATCACCTTTAGAAAAAAAAAAAAAAAAAATATATATAGTTTTTTTACCTGACTAACAACAACAGCGACAATAATAAAAGTAATTTGCATTATAACAGTAATTAAAATAGAAATGAATGCCAATCAATATAAAATACTAGCAGAAAAAATACATACAATGTAAGATTGGGAAATAAAATAATATTGTAATAATCATGTACAGGTATGATCTTGATATTGTGGACAGGCCACTGCAGGGCAACTCTATACTCTATAGCTCGTATTATGATTTTCTGTTATCCACCTCTTCCATCCCTCCCTACATCTCCTCCTTCTCCCACCTCTCCCCTAAGCCTGACTGTATCCTTCATCTCCTCCTTCCCTCCTTTCTATTCCTCTGTCGGTCCCATCCTCCCTCTCTCTCCTGCCCTCATTCCTTCCCCGCCTCTCTCTCCCTTCTACCCTCCTCCCTCCTGCCTTCTTGTTCATTTCTCCACTTCTCTCCCCCTTTTTTCTCCCCTTGCCATTGTTTCAATCTTTCCTCTAAATCCGTATTGTATTACTCTCTACTCTCCTGTCTTCCGTTCCTGCTCTGTCTCTGCCATCCAATCTCATATCCCTCTTTTTCTCTTCCCCAGCAGAAGGCATGAGACTCTCTTTTGCTCCTTCACCCCCCCCCTCTTCTATCCTTCCTGTCTCCCTGCCGTCCAATCTCAAATCCCTCCCTCTGCCTGCCCTCTTTCTCCCTCTCTCTCCCTGTCTCTCCCTGTCCTCCTTCCCCAGCCAGAGGTTAATACACTCCAGGATGGCATTATTTCCTCCCCGGCCCTCCGACAATATAAAAATTCAGAATGGACAGCTCAATCCCTCTTCCATCTCAGATTTGATTGTAATGGTATTGCCTCCTGTCCCTGGGAGGCCCCTGCCGCCTCGCCAACCCGGCCTTTATGACACTAAATGGCCAGGCTACAATTTTTCCATCTATTCAAAAAATTCTGTTAATAACTCATTTGGAATGAGACGTCTGCACTCCCTGGGCCGTCTGCGGCCGGGTCTCTCACCCCTCTGCTCACAGGGGTCACCATATACGGAATAAGATGCGGGGCCGAATCGCAAACGGAAAGGGTTAATTAATCTCTCTGAATTTACAGCCCCCTTCCCCCGTTCCCCTTGCACTCCAATTGACAGTCCCAAAGAGACACAAATGTCATATTTACAACCTCGCATGGAGAAAGTATTCAGCAAGGCCCAGTAGCCTGTCACAGGCGCAGGCCTGTCCGACCACCTTCCCTTCTCCCCCGTCCAACTTTACAAGTGTGCCCATTCATCACACGTGATGGATTTATGTAATAAAACCCATTTCCTTTCCCCATAAGATCCTATTAAATAATAAAATAATTATTTATTGATTATTCAAAAAGGTACATAATGGCTTTGTACCACACTACTGGACCTGCAATAAATAAAGCAGGCAGAGAGAGAGAGATAGAGAGAGAGAGAGAGAGAGAGAGAGAGAGAGAGAGAGAGCGGGAGAGAGAGAGAGCGGGAGAGAGAGAGAGAAATGAGGGGGAATGAAATGACTTTTGAAACAGTGAAATCTGGATCCAATATGGCCTCATGCTGCGCGGATCAGCAAGGACATTATTCAATCTTCAGGAGGCTCATGTGGGAGCAGGACCTATGAATGGTTTTCATATACTATATGTACCATAGAAATTAAAATGCACTACAGGGTCAGTGTCCTGCGCAAACCCTGTATCTCAGATTTTACCATTTCATTACATGCATGTAATGTAATTGACAGCAGTCATCCTCGGACCACAATATCTGCCTTCTTTATGGGAATGATATGAGACATGATATACGTTTTTGCCCAAAGTAGAGTCACGTAATCGGAGCATTACATGGCAGTGCTAAAAGGATTTTGGGCACTAGCGGTGCTATTTAGCTGCCATCTCCATACCATCTTCATTAAACTCCATTTAAATTCTGGCTAGTGCAGAGGTGAGACTCTAGCAGCTTCCATTTGAATCATTAACAAGCTAATAAGATTTCCAATCCTGTTTAACTCCTTTTCCTGAATTTAAACACACACACACACACACACACACACACACACACACCACTCCCTCTTATAATGATCCTTCATATTATTTATTTGCCATCACTATCATAAAAGTCCTTCCCCAGCGGTGGATCATTTCAAAAAGAGACACTTTAATGTCAGCCCGATATTACATCGAGGGTTTGGTAATAACCCATTTGTGTTTGCTCTTATCCCGGCTAAAGTGCACTCGCTCTCCGTTGTCTTCTTCCTGGGCTTGTCTCAAGCCTCCTGCATGCTACGGAAAACAGATGCTATCTCGGCTATATTACTTCTCAAAGCACTCATATCCTCTCCCATGTTATTTTCTTTGATCTGCTAGGCTTGCTGCTCTCACATTTTTCTTCCCCCCTCCTCCTCCTCCTCCTCCTCCTCCCTCTTCTCTCTCTCCCCCCATCCTCTGTCCTCTGCCAGTGACCAGAGAGGAGAGAGAGAGACAGACTGGCCAGACTGGTGGCTGTGGACGTTTGGAATTCACCTCATCTGTTCTCCGTCATCCGAGGGCAAGAGGTGCATGGTGGGTCAGATTCCCCATTTAATATGCCTGTACCATCAGAGGAGCGCTGCATATGAGGGTTGGGGGTCAATTCACGCTCAATAAACTCAATTCAAATTGTAAGGTGAAATTGCAACTGCCATGATTGAGGCTTCTTAATATATTGATCATAAGAACCTTTTATTGGCAAAAGATTTCCAGTTTTTCAATTAAAGGAAAATCCTCTTCTTGAATTTAGTGAATTGAAACTCAACCCTGGTCGTTTTCTACTCTTACAATATGTTTTTCAAGAGTGAGAAGGATTATTTGGGGTTATTTTGTCAATGGCACTGATATTCAGAGAATCCAATGTGTATGATAGTGAAGTTTTTTTTTTTACCACTACCAAAGCAAGTCCAGACAGTGAAGCTGTGCGTATCGTATCAGGAGTTTGACAGCTAATAATGCTGCCCCCATTAAGTGATGATATATCTCGCTGACACCTGAGCCATACATCAGGTCACTATATAGGCTACAGTTTAGGAACTGAGCTTCCTTGCCATAAATCCTTTCTTGCACGTAAAAAGTTTCTAAGAATAGGAATTCAGATTTAGTGTCACTTGGTCAGGTCATAAAGATACATCGCTGCTGATGCTTTTGATGCTTTTCCTGCTTTTTCTTGAACTTTACATTACTTAGAGGTAGAATGATTTTCATGGCCCTAGAGCCCAAGAAATGTATTCAAAACCCATTGTATGTTTTTATGAATGTATGAGTTATCAGCAAATATGCATGTTTTTCTTAATTCTGGCGTAGCTGACTTTTTAGGACAAATCTGACAGCAGCGATATTAACCTTACCATGAGGCAAACCGGCCTCTGAGCAGCAGCACTGCTGGTCAAATGTACCGTACTCAATGCATATGATACACATACTTTACAATACCTAAAACACACTCTAATATGAGCATAGGGATGCTGGCATGCACGCGCATACACACACACACACACACACACACACACACACACACACACACACATACAAACATGTATAAACACAAACAAACATGTACACACACAGTTCATAAGTCATAACTGAATGAATGGGCGGCACTGAAGACGGGCACAGGAGAGCGAGGAGTCTTCGGCCTTCTTGCGAGCAGCCAGGAGGGGGAAGCATGCCTCTTTGCAAGTGTGCTCAAAAGAAAGGGAAAGAAGAAGTAATTAAACAAACAATTTGCCAGGAATGGTGAGTCTGCTTATCCAATCTTCCATGCTCGCATTCTGCTCTAATACATACAGACAGAAAATGGGGGGGGGGAGATTGTTTGTTGTCTCCTCAGAGTGATGGTAAATGACACACATGTTTCATTGCCCGTTCATTTAACCTGCGCTGTGCTTATGAAGAGAAAGGGACTGGGAAACAAATGACGTAGTGTCATTTAATTAGGAGTTTTGCTGTGAGCAATAATCCAGTTTTTTCCCCCCATAACCTTTAACTACTTAATGGATTTGAGAAGCTATTACCTTTCAGGATTTCTGTTTTTAATTATTTGGAGTTTTGTCACAGATATGAAATGTCAATCACACACTGGGATTATTGCTGCGGTTAATGTCTCTGATTGTTATTTACTCATGGATTGAAGCTGGAGGATTTGTTTCAGTTGACGTGTTTGCAAAATCAAAGTAACAGTGTAATATGCAAAACTCTGGCCTACTTGGCTTTCCTCATTCTTTTACCCTTTATGCACCGTTCACTTGAGCGAATGTAGCCTCGTCCTAAATCCACGGGACAGTTAACATGATGTTAATGATAACAACATCCCTTGGTCAATCTTAAAGTAAACAGAGTATTAGAAAAATGTGCAATATGTCTAACAGCAAATATGTCATATAGATAATTAGATGAATAATAATAATGAATCATAGTTTTAATACTGTATGTAAACGCAAACTCATTTTATAGCACCTTCTTTCTTCCTATGGGGTTTGCGTGTGCTTTACTTAGGTGCGCGTGTGTGCATGTATAACTGTGT
>OMLI01071825.1:4830-17103 GCA_900302605.1 Rondeletia loricata | reverse complement strand
TGCCAGCATGCACAACGTACACACACATGAGCACGCGCGCACACACACACACACACACACACACACACACACACACACACACACACACACACACTCACACCACTCGCTCTCTGTCTCTACCTCTGTCTTTTTTTTTGCTCAGTTGGTCACTCACTCACACACGCGCAGACACACATGCATAGGTACATGCGTGTACACACACACACACACACACACACACACACACACACACACACACACACGTATGCATACACGTCCTGACACACACATACATCTCCCCTCCTCCTCAGTGAGCTGGGCTGGCGGGCGGTGACCTTCCCCTGCTCAGAGGGTTCCCTGGCTGTTTGATCAATTATCCCTCTCCCATTGTTTACCAGGAAGCAGGAGTAGAGAGGAGAGAAGGCTCAAAATGGCCACTGTCAGGTGGAGGGATCCATTTCCCTGCCAGAGTGGGGGTGGGGGTTAGGGAGGGAGAGTGGGAGAGAGAGGGAGAGAGACCGGAGCTGTGAAGCATGCTTAGAGGGAAGGGAGGAGCGTTGTTCCCTGGCAGCTGTGATGATATGACATTATACTGGAAGTACAACTCTGACAATGGTTGCCATTTGTGTTGCCATATATCATCTGCTGAAAGGTGTTTCTTACTTCCCTAAACTTTGGGAAATCAAACAGCATATTTTCCCTGCTCTCACCGCATTTTCTGCTCAAATCAATTCTGTATAAATTCCTGAAATATTCCTGAAAATCGTCATGGCCCAATAATGCTGCATACACACACACACGTACATGTATAATGCCACAGTACTGCAGGTACACTTCCTATTTTTAGCACGGAGAAGGAGGGGGGGGGAGCGCATACTCTAAAGGTCAGGTGGCAGAGAGAAAAAAACCAGTGGGAACAAATGATGCACTAAGCGAATGACACTCCGAGGTCCTGCTTTAATATGTATGTATCGCAGGTTGATGGCTGATTTCATTAGCGCCTCTCATTGTTATGCATAGATTGTCCTCCTGCAGCAAAATGAATATTGTATTCACACGCACGCACACACACACACACACACACACACACACACACACACACATATACACAACATCCACGTTTTCCAAGGAATATGTTTGGATCTTGCGGAGGGCTTGAAGAAAAGGTTGATGTTTCCACGGGCTGTTATCTGTGTCGGCCATAATTAAAATTTAATTTACGGTGCTGTCGTTTTAACACAGGTTTTTGGCGCTCCTGTGGACAATTCCTGTCGGGTAGTTGGTATGATTATTTAAGGGTCTTTGTTGATATTAGAGTGAATTATTTTCCTAGCGGAAAAGGAAAGCTATCTTTGTTTAAACAACTTGAACAGAATACGTCTACTCGTGTGTGAGGGTTCAGCTTACATCACTTCAATTTACCCTGTGTGTGTGTGTAGAGAGAGAGAGAGAGAGAGAGAGAGTCTGTGTTTGAACACACATTTAAGAGTGCATACCCATTAGTGTATGTGTTTATGTGTGTGCGTGTGTGTGTGTGTGTAGAGAGAAAGAGAGAGAGAGAGAGAGAGAGAGAGACACACATTTAAGAGTGCATACCCATTAGTGTATGTGTTTATGTGTGTGTGTGTGTATCTCGTCCTGTGCATATGGTGTGTGAAAATGCCTGGCCGCCTCGTTCTAATCCTCCAAGTTGACTGTGTTTCAGCAGGAATTCCAGTCCTTAGTGGGACATGAGCAAATGTTCTGCGTGAGATATTAATAGCTATTGTGGGTGGAAAGGGAAAATGCGTCTGCATTTTTCCATATGTTTTGTAAGGAAACAGTCCAGATGGATTATCTCTTGGTCTGGAGCTTTCTCTTGCCTCAACCAGCTCAAGTCCAAGTGGCGTTGGGCTTGCCAGGGACACACACACACACACACACACACACACACACACACACACACACACGTACGCACACACACCCCTCCCGTCTGAAGTACAACAGGCTATTACTGATTAACATGCAGTCAGTTCAAAAAGCCATTCTAATTCCTTTTCCACCGTACTCTTATTTGAATCATGGATGATGTTACTGTCTTTCTTCCTAACATACCTCACGTTCCTCACAATGACAGAGATATGTTTGTCGCCTTTCTATTTGTTGCCTGAGAAACCATGTTGGCTTGTCTTCTCACATTTCACACTTGGTTTCATCCCCTTAACCCCTGCGCTCAGCCTGGATGGGCTGCCTGACCTCTTGAGTCATGGATGTTAGAGACTCATCGGCATCACAAGGGCCACGGTTAGGTTTTATTTTGCCCAGTGATTGTA
Source organism: Rondeletia loricata (assembly GCA_900302605.1). NCBI lineage: Eukaryota > Metazoa > Chordata > Actinopteri > Beryciformes > Rondeletiidae > Rondeletia > Rondeletia loricata. The sequence continues at coordinate 14,812 of OMLI01071825.1, read as the reverse complement.
AGCACGGATGGGGCGAGCTTGTTTGGATCATGGATGAAAAAATAGATCTCTGACATATTCTTTGTCAACATTGTGTGTCCATTCCAAACTTTCATTTCCAAGCCATTCGTTACTTCTTTCTGTGGATTTCTGTGTTCACTGTCCTTGGGAACATCATAGTCTCAAGTATTTAGACGTAGAGGTTCATACATGCCCTTGCACCATTAATGCGGAAAGACAAAGCAAAACACCCATACTCACTCCTTCATTCCTGAGCGTACACACACACACACACACATTCCTTGGTGTGACAGGACGTCACATATTCAGAGTTTCACAGTAGGCTGGCATTCCAGGACAGCAGAGAAGAGATAATGTCAGTGCTCTGCTGGTTAACTCAATGTTTTATCCTGTTTCTGGGCTACAAGGCGTGAAGGGTGTCTGTTTATTACACACACACGCACACACACACACCACTTACACAGACTGCTCTGCCTCCCCCAGCCTGTTAGACGACAAAGTCTTAAAACAAGTGACAAAAGATGCCCATGGATATGGCTGCCAGTATAGACAATAGCTATGTAGGATCATGTTTGGATGCATCTGAATTTCCTTTTTATTTTTCTGGAACCAGGAAGTGTGCCACACTGACTGAGAGGATGTAGGATGATGTCGTGTTGCCGTTTGAATCATACTCGGTGTTCTTGGAAGGTCGCAGTCCCCTAAAATAGCTTTTTTGCGTATTATTGCGGAATGCATTGCTATCGCAGCTGTTTAAAGGGCAGGCTTTGCGAAAGTGTCGATTCCAGAGTGGTGAATTCATAAACCAGTCGTGCAATATTTAAATGAAGAAATCATGAAATTCACCTAGTCAGCAGCAGGAAAAAAAGAGCTTCCCCTCCAAACCGCCCACACTGCTCTCAGCCTTGTTGTGACTTGTTTGTCTGTCGTTGCGGAGGATTTCTGCTCCTTCCAGAACAATTGCACTTAAACGCTCCCAGCTCCAGAGGATGGGGGCTGGTTACACAGCAACAGAACAGAGGTAACAACACAAAAACACTTCAGTCAGGACGCTCACGTCATTAAATAAACCATTTATTGCAACAAATGGTAATACAGGTGGATTTGGCAAAGAACAAATCTATGCAAGCATGACACCGATTTTGCTCAGAGCATGCGAACCCCCCTGCGTATGGGACAGAGTCTGAGAGATGCACATCACTTAAATATGATGACAGTATAATAGACATAGTGAGCCAACATGTTATGAATTCCTGAGCGCTAATGCAGGAGGAGGCCGGGGAGGTGGAGGGAGTTAAAGCACTGTGATAGCAGGCAATTGTGGTGCAGGCAGCAATGGGATGCAGCGGCATACGTGTAAGCAGGATGAGCGAGCGCTAGATCTGTTTATATGGACCGCCTAGTTAACAGAGATAGGTCGTGATGGTATGGTGGACATGTAGAGCGCCTGACATATGACCACCGTGTCCTGCCTGTACGACTGCAAAGCTCCATAAGTGGAGCCGATGAGAACGAAAATGGAAAATACTCCCTCTCCCATCCCAATCTCTCTCTCTCTCTCTCTCTCTCTGTATGCATGTCAGGTGTGTGCATGCTGTTTTTACTTTCATCACTGGTGTGTGTTGTCTTGTGCAGCTGTTTGCTCTCCAGTTAGTGTGCTGTGTAGTGAGTTAGTAGAGCTACGGCAGTGTGGAGCTTCTCTTCGCTGGGAGTTTCTCTCTGATTTATTCTTAACATCTGTCTTTGGCAGGTGTGTGGAACCAAGAGGTCCTCTCTCTGAGCCTGTGATATAGCTATCATTGTGGGCAGCCCGCATATGTGTGCGTGTGTGTGTGTGCAAAACAACAGAGAGCCTCCCTCCACCCCTCCTTGGGATGAGTCATATTTGAGCCCTGTGTAATCCAAGCCTGTGTTTCATGTGTGTGAACAGACAGACCCTGAACAGTGGTCTTGGTCCTGACTCCCTCTGGGGCACTGAGTGGGTGAGACACGGCTATCAACAACAGGCCCAGGCAGCTTTGGTTTCAGCCTCACCACATGAGGAATCCACTCATCATGACATAGGCACAGGTGCACACACACATACACACACACATACACACACAAACACAAGCATACACATACGCACACAGAGCAGAGGCTATTATTCGTCCCCCTCCACAGCTCCTCCTCAAATAATATCAGGTAACAAAGGAGGCTGATGCAAGCACTGTGATTGGTTCAACTATAAGGAAGTGTTAGGATCCAGAGGATGGGCCAGTGGATATAGTTTCACATGAAAAGATACTGTGACACAACTGCGGCGCTCAGTCTGAGACAGAACTGTGTTTTTATGGTCACGTGTGTGTGTCTACCTGTGAGAGTGTGATTGCAGTGCAGACGTCGCAGCAGTGTCAAGGTTGGATTTGACACAGTCAACAATGGAGGCTCAAATATTTTGACTTTTTATATGAAATCACACCGGCGAAGTGAGGTGCCACAGGAAATAGGGCCATGTCACAGGAAAAAAGGAAGCTCTATTCTGTTGGATATGCCATGTTTCAAAGCTGGTGTGACAGCCTCTTTTAAAGGCACAGCTGGACTTTTAAATGGGTCTTTTACATTTGTCCCCAGGGGGAAAAAAAGAGGTTCCTGGATAGACCTGCAGAAAGGTGATATGGGCAAAATGTGAAGTGAAGCCGTTTCCTTATGACACTCATTCATCATTGACTTATGCGTAGGGGTAAACGTGTTATATGTTATCACACACAGGAAAATCAACTGCAGAAAATCGCTGCTAAGTTTAGAGTGAAGAAACCGTTATAGAAACACATCTGCGGGGAAACGATTCTATTTACAATGCTAGTTTCATTTTGACAAGCCAAGCCGAGCATTTTCAGTATGTGTTCCTAAATATGTCCTGACCTGATTTTGTCATTTGACAATGATAAAAAGGCAGATAAAGGCCTAGAAACAAGAAGACAAGGATTGGACAATGGCATTATCACAGTGTGGACATCATTCATGGCATCAGACTTGGGACCAGCTTTTTTTCAGAACTGCTTTGAATCAGACATCAAGAAAGCAGAGCAGAAAGAAAGAACAAACCATGTGAAAGTAACATGCTGCCTTGAGGCAAACTGTGGCGACCAGACCACCATGTTCTGGAGTGCTGGTCCCATCTCAGCTCATTGAATTGTGGTTTTCCTTAAGTCTTGTAATTTTCAACCCAGGCAGAGATTTGTTATATACATTATATTATAGATACACAATGCCCATGGGAGTGTTTGTGTGGTACAGCTAACTTGCTTGCTATGCTACCAGTCTATCTTTAGTCTGTTAGCATAAATCTTGCAATTTTACAGGCAACAGTGGAGACACCTAAATATGTAAACTTTGGTTGACATCATGACGGGGTAACACAAATACAAAATAGGTTGTTTGGATTTGGTTCACTATGATTGAAACATGGGAAGATGTTTATCCTTTCCGTTTTTGCCCTACTCAGTCCTGCCTCTGTGTGTGTATGTTTGGCACAGGCACATTGACAGTACTGTATAATTCACACAAGTGCGTTTAAGATGAAAACCCCAATTCAACACACTCGCATGCCTACTTTTCCTGTACTATCAAGTACAAATAACCTATTTTCACAAATGTGCATGGATCAGTGGAGCTCAGTTGAAACTGATTAATGGCAGCCTGTTTCCCTCTCCTGATGCATCCTGAACTGGCATTTTGCTTTGATTTATCACCTACAAATTCAAAAACAAGTGGAATCTAGCTTTGTTCTAGTTACATGATGGTCAGCTGTGAGCATCTTGGCAAGCAATTGTGTTTTCTGTGACTGTCAAGGATACAAACAACACCTCTAATCTTTTAGTAACAAGTTTTCTTGGGACAACAAAGGGTTTGGAGTAGAAATATGTTTCATGTTATTAGTGTACAGTCTTGCAAATCTAACCAGACAAAGCTATTTTTGACCAGTGTCAATAGATCACTTTCATTGTTTGCACACATTGTTGCACAATGTGCACAAAGTGGTGGCAGAAAACAACATTGCAGCGCTTCATGTTTGCTTTGTCAGTAGGCGTCTCAGTGCTTAGCTAGCCAGCTAAATGTGCAAACAATCAAATGGCTTGTCGAGACACTTGATTTGATTAATACAGTAGTTTATCAGCACAAGACAGAGAAAGTTGCGCTAACAAACTTACCCTGAGTGATGGATCTAACCTGCCAGAACCCTTCTCCCTTCTGTCCTGTCAGTGGATTTACGACACAACTAAATGGCTTAGCCTCCAGTGGCCAGATATCCACAGTGTGTGTGTATCTAGTTGAGAAACCTAGTGGATATACAAAAGAAAAACTTAAGGCATACAAGTTGCTAGATGCCTATAATTATGTTGTGTGTGGTCATGTTCAAGATCAGATTTCCTGTTAATGGGCTAGTTACTAATAGACGAAGAAGAAAAGCCCCCTTGCTGCTTGTGTTCATTTAAATGGCCTTAAGGCAGACATGATATACAAACACTGATTCCAGGTAGATCTCAGAAATACAGTAATCTTCTAAAGATTTCACTAACGTTTTGGGACATCTTGTTTGTGTTTGGTTCATGCCCTCAATGCTTATGTTACTATCATCATAATTTAGGCCATATGTCGTAGATGTGGCATGTGGTTATCCAGATGTGTTTTGGACAGTGGTGGAATGAGTACTAGAATGTCCTACTCAAGTACAAGTATTGTTACTTTGCTGATATTTAACTTAAGTAGAAGTGAAAGTACTGGTGTAAAAATCTACTTAAGTAAAAAGTAGCTCATTTAAAATGTACTCAGAATAAAAGTTACTGAGTTTCTTTTTTAGAAAAGAGAACCTTGTTTGATGTGATCTTTTCCATGCAATTCTAAAAGGACGAGAGCACAGAGATCAAACTCGATTCTTTTAATTGGAAAATTTGGAAATTACAAAATAAATTGCACAAACAAAGTAAAGCCAGATTACTTTTCTCTTCTTTGCTGACTGACCATTCACTGCGCATGGCTCCACAATGTGTCAATCTACGATGGTCCAGTTTCTGTTGCTTATGGAGAGCCCACAACATTTGTACTCTGTAATGGATGTGATTTCAAATGTAGTGAAGTACAATACTTCAATAAAAATGTAACTAAGTAAAAGTAAAATTACTGACTTAAAAAAGTACAAGTACACAGAAAAGCTACTCAATTACAGTAACGTGTGTAAATGTAATTAGTTACTTCCACCCTTGGTTTTGGATGCAGATGTATCCATGTATTGTTGTCAGTTACTGGCAAAATCCTTATCTGCTATGAAATTCACACAACACAACATTTTATAGTTTAGATTGCTGTCTCTCCTAGATGTGTCACTCCCGCCGTGTTTGTTTTGCCACCACTGCTGACTACAACATATAGGCATCGTAAACATGACATAGACAGAAAATGTTCTATCTATTGAAGAAACTAAGACAACATCGCCACCATATTCAAGTGCTTACCTCATCAGATAGTCAGCAAAATGTGCTTACAATCCCCAAAATAGCAAAGTCCTAAAAACTTTGGCACTGTCAACTACAGCTACTACTAGGATCAGGAACACAAGTAGCCAATGCAAAGGAGTTTCTCTACCCATGATCCTTGCAACTATCAATCACATGGAATTAAGACGACGACTCTTTATTTTTTATCATGAAACAAAAAAGGGCACACTTTGTGGCATTGTAAAATCCATTGTTATAGTTACACATAACCATCTTAACACACCATGAAAGTAATCCCTCTACAGAAAGAGAGGTATATAAAGGTTGCACTTCCTACTCTATATACCATTATGTATGAATGTATAAATACCCAAGTAGTCAATCAATCTGCCAAGCCTAAAAAGGGACCCGTCTAACGAGCAATGCAAGAGATTCCTTTGCAGAAGGAGAAACGAGGAGTGGACAGTGTTGTCACACGACATCACAGGAGCTCAGGATGGGTGGGACCACCAATGTGATGAGATTGTTGAAGATTTGCACTTGACACTGTCTTCCTCCCCTTCTTTCTGTCTAGAGCTCTAGTGTGGGAGTGAATGCCAGGCTTTATTTGTCTGGAATTTCCTGCTCAGTTCATCGGTAAAGGTTGAACAGATTTACTGTCACTGTCAGTTTGCAAAGACTTAGCTGTGATATTTCATTATAAAACCTACGCAAGTATAACATTTGCTCACTTCTGTGCTTTGGCTGCATTTTGTGATTCTTGTGTAATATGGATGTAAATCAGTGTTAGATGTTGAGTCTTATATGTTTGTGCGTGCGTGCGTGTGCGTGTGTGTGTGTCTGTGCTTATTGTAACAGTATAAAGATGTCCCAAGGGTCTTTTCCCCTGTTCTCATTACAAATGCTAATGTCACATTAATGAAATCGGCTTAGTTTAAGGTTTATAGCGTAGTCTACCCTCTGAGATTTGGCCTTGACACTTCCCACATATTTCAAGTTGAATCCTATTTTTTTCCTGTGGGCATACTATTCTAAGTCCTTCTGAAATGCACTGTCCCTAAGTGAAACTTTGGGTGAAAAGTTTAGAGCACGAATGCCAAAGCTTTGTCATCGTTGTAAATTGTGGAGCCACAGCCTGCCGCCTGTCCAGCTTCTGAAGGAGGCTGTTAGCTTAGCTACAGCAGTAATGGCCTCAATGAGACGCTGGCTAATGTAAACATTGTGTTAGTGTGCTAGCAGCGGTTTGTGGAGTCAGTAGCTGTTAATCATTGCTCAACAGAGAGTTTGTCAGGCACAACAACATGCTAGAGAATTAATCACGGCTATAGATCCCTGGTTTTATAGAGAGGACATTTTAACTGCTATGTTTCTAATTATTAGGCTTTTCCAGTAAGCACATAATATCAGCAGCCGTGGCTCCAAGGGTCAAACGCAGATGTGAGAAAACTACCGCTTTAAGATTTACACCTCCAAATGCATTTTTTTTACCATCTCAAATAAAAGTGATGAGACTTTTACTTGATCACTGATTCATAATGTCAGAGTGACTGGAAAACATTCTGTCAGCCTGCAGTTTAGAAATAAACCCCAATGATCTTTGTGTTTTTGTTTTTTTTCCCCTGTTGCTTTTTCCCCCCTAGTCATTTTTCTTATTTGAGTTTGATGGGTAGCAATCTCTAACCTTTCACTAGTACTTTACTCGTGCCTCAGTGTGGTATTTTGGAAATACTAAGACATTCAAAGCTTAAACTGAGAAGAGAATGTTCTTGGTAATTAAAAGGCAATTTTCTAAAATTGATTAGATTATGCTAATCAGGGGAGATAACATCTTATAAGCGGTGTGAGAAAGGGAGATAGAGGGAGCGGGAAGAGAGGAAAGGAGTGACAGTCCAGCCGCCATTACAAGCTGCTGATTTCTGCAGAGTGCTTCATAAAATGTCAGAGCGCTTCTCCCTGAGCAAGACACTGAAAAATGGCAGCGCTGTGATGCGCTGGCACCTCACCTGCTGCACTGTGTGCGTGTGTGTATGCGTGCATGCGTGTCTGTGTGCGTGTCTGTGCGCATGTGTGTACATCTGTGTGTGTGTGTGCGTGTGCGCGTGCGTGTGCGTGCGTGTGCGCGTGTGTGTGTGTGTGTCCATGCTGGCCTCCCTCCCATGTTGCAGTGAAGCAGAACAGAGTGGCTGACTGCCCGCTGCTTTGCCTCCCTCTCTGTCAATACAACACTATTCTCTTCCAGCCAGTCATTTTCACATGTTTAACATTAAGTAAAGCATCAATTTGAACAGAGTAATACAAATGATTGACATATTGAGTTTAATGCTTGTGGATTTTTTCTCATCAGAGCTTATGTTGCCAGATTGTTGATCTGAAGCTATTCAATATCGTTTAAGACTTTCATCTGATTTCAGTGCGCGAATACACATGCAAACACCAAACATATTTTTTGTTGAGATAGACCAATACCCGATGTCAAACACATATTTACCTTCATATGCCGTGTAGCATTTTCCCGTGTCTGAAACAGAAAGCCAAGCTCTTTTAATGGAATCATTATTACACAATGTTTCAGGCCCAGGTGTTGGTTTCAACAAAAACATCAAGACTTCGGAGAAAGCAGGGACAGGAAGAGAGAGGGGGACAGAGAGACAGAGAAGGGATGAGAGGAGAGTAAGGGTAAAATGAGTAAAATGAGTAGACTGAGGAACCAGGGACCTAAAACACTTGTAACTGTGATTTTGGGACGATTATGATTCTGCAATTTGTATGCATTTAGTATCATTGGAAAGATAAGATATGATTTTGCCTGAACGGTATGTTCTTCCAGGTTTCGCTGTGACCTCAAGGAATGTCAGATGCCAAAAGATATCAGAAGATCATGTGGTCACATGTTAGGGAGTTGTTTTAGGGTCCTGGAATCTATGAGGACAATTTCTCACAATGATCTGTTGAAGATTAAGCAAGGTCTTTTGAAATGTTATGGCTAATATTTTGAATTAACATGAATTGCTCATATTTTTGGTCATTTCTGCCTACACAATAAGCATAACTACAACAGTTCACCCCAAGAAAACGTTTTTGGTTTCACTCTACACTGTATGGTGGAAATAAAGGTGAATTGAATTGAACTGTCACACAGACTATGTAACACTGTAGCAATTCTAAACCTATAAACATTTAATATGATATCTCTAGTCCAGACTCCTCTTGTGCCAGTGTGAATATGAACAGTTAAGCCAGTGAAGAAGGAATATGGCAGAGGGGAGCAGCAGATAATATAGCCTTGGTGTCTGCTTAGGCTGGGAATCAATGGCTAATGTGGTCCTTGAGCTGGCCTGTGACATAGACGACACTGTGTTCTCCTGTATTAGCTATGTCAAGTCCATATTTTATTTTGTAGGGATCATTAAGTCCACTGACTTGTAATTCCGTTCTTTCGAATAACACACTGTGTGCTCTAGGAACAGCATCAAACCAGGCTGTTGTAGTCGGTTATCATGAATGAGCTATTTGTGCCATCACAACGGGCATCTGAATCCCATCACATTTGCACAGTGGTATCAGTTATCTCTTGCAAGTAAAAATGCAGTTCAACAGAATTGACTTTAAATGGATTCTTCCCATGAAAACGGACAGAAAGGGCTCCAACGATTGCTTAAGCCAGGCTTGCCGCTCTCTGGATATTCCATTGTTCTGTCAATGTCAGTTTGTTTTGCGTTTTGACATGCATGTCATCTGCATTATGCATATCTTAAGCATTGTGCTCTCTCTCTCTCTCTTTGTGTCTCTCTCTCTCTCGCTCTGTCTCTCTCTATATCTTTCTCTCTATCTCCTCTCTCCCTATCCTTTTTTCTTTTCTTTTTCCCTTTCTGTCTGAATCTTTATTCTCTCCTCCCCCATTCACTACCTCTATATGCCCACTTCCATGATTGGAGTGGCCGAAATACAATACGTTCTGATGCTATTTCCCATTGTTCCGTTTTATGTACTTTTTGTTCCTTGTATTTCTTTAAATCTGTGCAGTTTGCAGAATAATAATCTGCTTTTGGCCTGCACCTGCAGTTTAAAACAGTAAAACATACTCCACATGGATATTCCATAGATTAAATCTGAAATGTACACTACAGTTTTTTACAATTGCTTTGACTCAATTTTCACAACAGAGTTTCAAAGTGCAAAACTCTTAATGCAAAATGCTTTACTCCTGATTTTGAGCTCAAAATCACATAAATGAGGTAGTACATCATGCAAAAGGTTTATCCCAGCATCAGAACATTGGATTTGTTCCTTGTTTAATTTGAGTCCTTGCAGCATTTTAAAATGGAGAGAGAGAGAGAGGGAGAGAGAGTCACATATTCTACAGCTTTTCTGAAGTGATTAGCAATTATGTTGCAGTGCTACTAACCTGTGCGTGCGTGTGTGTGGATACAGTTTTTTCCTAAGGATTGAGATGTGTTATTCTGTGCTTGTAAACCGCTCCAAAGTCATTATGGACTCTTGTAGAT